>MU223463.1:2821719-2832633 GCA_018584345.1 Thuja plicata
GAAAAAACATATAATATCTGGAATCATAGTTAATATGTTAATGAAAAAAAAAAAACAAAAAAAAAACAGAACGAATACAAACGTGAATGCTGCTGGCTTCCGTTTTAAAAAATCTACACCAGGAAAATGGGCATCGGTGAGTAAACATGTGATTGCTGACTACTACCGCGTGCGAAATCCCGCAGCAGGAGCACTCAAGTGGAATTTCATATGGCAAAAGGCCTATATAAAGAGCCCAGTCCTGCATGGTCTAATCATTCGAAATAGTGAATTCATTGCAAAGCATGGAGAGTCACCGATTGAGAGTCAGAGGTGCCGCAGTTGTCTTTTTTGCTGCTCTGCTGTGGAGCGGGTCATCTACGGGGATCATAAGCATATACTGGGGTCAGAATGGCAACGAAGCTTCCCTTGCCGACACCTGCGCAAGCGGAAACTTCAAAATTGTGTTGCTCGCGTTTCTGTCCACGTTCGGCAACGGGCAGACGCCGGTGCTCAACCTGGCAGTCGATTGCGATCCTCCCTCGGGAAACTACAAATCGCTGAGCGTAGATATTGAATCCTGCCAGAACAGCGGTGTCAAAGTTCTTCTGTCCATGTGAGGAGCCTGGGGAAGCTATTCAATCGTATCCACAGACGATGCTCAGAACGTGGCCGACTATCTGTGGAAGAACTACCTCGGAGGGAACACGGGCTCCGGACCTCTCGGAGCCGCCGTTCTGGACGACATAGACTTCGATATCGAAGCCAACACGGAGCACTGGGACGATCTGGTCAGTGCCGTGTCCGCTCTGAGCACGTCGTCGAAGAAGGTGTATCTGAGCGCCGCTCCGTAGTGCCCTTATTCCGATGCTCACCTCAACACGGCCTTGCAGACGAGGCTGTTCGACTACGTCTGGATCCAGTCCTACGACAACCCTGGCTGCCATTATGCGAATGATGACGCTACCAATCTGGTGAATTCGTGGAATGTTTGGACAGCTTCTGTTCCCACTGCTCAAACGCAGAGCTTCTACCTCGGCCATCCGGCTGCGTCTGCTGTTGCCCCAAGCGGCGACTATATTGAGCCTGCCACACTCATCGCCGACGTGCTGCCTATGATCAAGACCTCCTCCAAATATGGAGGAATCATGCTGTGGTCTAAGTACTACGACGAGCAAACCGGTTATAGCTCGGCCATCAAAGCTGAGGTAAAAATGAAGCCATCCGTAGTTGACGAGAGTACTTTGTCCTCTTTCTGAGAGAAAAATATAGTAACGCTTAAATAAGAGTTGAGCTTAGGTAATGCTCAACGTGCTTTCTTAGCTCCCTATGAGTGGAGATTTAAGATATGTAATAGTTTTTTTAAAAGCTATGAATGAATTAATGATACTATGGATTCTATGTGTTTAAGAGATTAGGCTTTTACAATTTTTTCTTCTTTATTATGACTCTAGTACCTTTGATGCCAATGTTAATCAATAGTTGAGTGAACCAACAATAATTTCTCTCTGAATTTTGTTCGAAGGTAGAGATTCCTTTTTCAAATAAACTTTCTTTTTTATTTTAACTAACTATATAAATCAGGGTATGCTTTTAACCCTATTAGAACTGTAAAACTTGTCTAGGTCTATGTTAAATTTTCAAAAATTGACATCCATTTGTGTCACCCTTGTTAAAATTCTTTATCTCATTTGTCGAGCAAAATGAAATCAGCTTGTCGAGTTGAAAAATATCCTAAGTCTGTGCTTGTATTACCCGTTTGTCCTTGAATTTCATTAAGTAATTAGTCAAGGTCAAAATGTTCATGTCTGCAAGTTAGCGGTTTCTGTTCAAAGGTTAGCGCATATTTGCAAGGTCAGATCAATGTAACATAAAGGACTTGCGACCTTGTGAAACAATTAAGTCCTTTATGTCACATCTTGGCAATGGTCTTATTCTTTAACACCAAACAGTTGTGACCTCATGAAACGGTTAGTTTGGAATGTAACGCACAGTTGCGAGTCAGTGATCCGGTCAAGTCTTAAAGTTGCGACCATGTGCTGAAGTTAAGTCAAGTGGTCTAGTCATGTCTATCACAAGGTTGCAAGGCATTAAGCGGTTGTGACCATGTGATAATATGTGTTGATAGTTAAATGAAGTCTTTCATAGGTTTGAAAGAGTTTTCTGCAGTCAAGTTACCAAGATACGGACATGCGAAAGGCTGCCACATCTCTAAAGCAGATATAAAGTAAAAATCTTTTGTGTAGCACCGCAAGATTTGAAGGAGATTTTGTTGTTTGCCTCCCGTGTTGTGAGACATTGACAAGTAGACATTGTATCATGATAACCGGTTGGCGAATAGTCGCAAGATGTTTTGGCTTAAGCATTTGAAGATTATGATCCTAAAAAAATGTTAGAGATAGCTGCTAGCACAAGGTCACATAGTTATAATACGGTTTCCCTTGAAGGTTGCGACTGTGCAGACGTAATTGCTACGGTTTGGTGCAAGGTCGCAAATCACATTTTTGAGTCATAAAGCTAAACTTGATGCCACAAATGGAGCTAATTGGTGTTGAAAAGGGACAAGTAGGGTGAGGGCCAAATAAGAAGATTACATGAAAATGATTTGCTGATTTTTCTGGTAATATTATTCAAATGATTTTTAAAACTACTCAAAGTTTCTTATTTTGTGGAATGATGACATGATCATTTTCATTCCGTGGCTAACCATAGTTATTATAAGCATTAACATTAATGGCGTGTTGATGGACAGAGAATTGGTACTCGAAACCAAGCTTTAAAGCAGTATCCATATCCATCATTTGCGTATCCATTTCTATTCTTGATTTATGTAAGAAGCAAAGTGCATTAAGAATTAAGTTGTTGCAGTTACAGAGAGAATAATTGCATAGAAGAAGCTTTTATGTTTGCTTCAGGGAGTTTTTATTTTTATTTTGGAGAAATAGCAAAACCAAGTACCTCTACCCAGTATGGAGCTCTAATGAAGAAAAAGGAAAAATTATCAGAAGAATGGTTTAAGTTGCTACCAAGGACATCAAATGCAATGTCAACCAATGATAAGACATGGCAGGATACCTATTCTCGCTGCAAGAATCCAGATACTCTGGGTTCTACTGGTGCATCACTCCTCTTGTTTTCTTTAATAACACAATGAGGGATATTCCAATGGGTAATCCATGGGTTCTGAATATGACCAAACTGATTGTTCCTAATGTGTTCATGGACATTGACCTAGAAAGCTTGCTGGTAAAACACTATTTCCCACTTACATAATGTATAAGAAAAAAAGGCAAAGTCACTCTTTTAAGAATTGTTTGAGCTAGTTTTGTGGACACATTTGGCATTTTTAGCACAATGAGTGTAGACATAGACTTGGATGAAGAAAAGAGGAAAAATCATCTACATAAGAATATGCTAAATAAAAATGCAATCCCCAAATTCATGCCCAGAGATAGATAAAGACCTATACCAATCCCAGACAACATGAAGGAGCCTTTTGATTTGGATACATTCTACAATTACTTCAAATACACAGTATATGGTCTCAGCAAAGTGTTGGAAGCTGAAGGAGGAAAGACGGTAACATAAGACTTTTTTATGTTGGCTATGGATATCCAGCATCCTCATGTGAACAAAGAGTATGATTAAATTGATAAATAGTCAACAAAATTCAGAGTGACCTAGAGGATATACAAACGAATCCTTTAAAGATTGACTTCAAGCATTACTCCATCCTCATGCATCTCATTTTGTACTACAATGTTTATCACATGGGCAAGGAGTTGATCCTGTTGAAGGAGGATATGTGTATGTCAATGCCAATTCAACTATGAACAAGGGTATGAGAATGCACTACTTATCTTTCTTCATTTTTACATTTTGAATATTAGATTGTGAACCCTATTAGGGATTTTTTAGGAGAAAGGGATGATAGAGTCCCTCTTGCCCTTAGGAGAATGATTAGACATTTACATGGAAAGAGTAAGCGGCCTATAAGGCATAATTGGGGTCATAATTTTCACTTTGAAAATTTTACAGTCATTAGGGGTTTATGGGTGCCCTCAACCACCACACATTCTACCAAAATATGTCCCTCTCATGGTGGGAATTATTGAATTATCTAGCAATTAGCTTTGGTAGATAAAGAATACTTAAGCCAAAAGACGAAGAAGGGAAATTTTCTACCTAGGCTATTGGTGGTAGAGGATTTGAAAGTAGGAAAATGAGGTTTGGATCCCATAAATTATTTTTTGAGGCACTATAGGTTATACACTGCGAAGCTAAGAATGTGTGACCTAGAAGGGTTCATGAAAAATGACCTAAAAGAAATGGCAAATGTTACTTTTCCATCACATGAGGCATTTCTTGAAGAACATATCATCAAAAATTCATTTGTTCCTGATGATTTAGCTAAGAAGAGAAGGAAATGGAATGATATCTAGATAGTAGAGGCAGAATTCAAGGAAATGGATCCCTCTTTTCAAGCTTTTTACAATGAATTAGGACATTGGGATAAATTAAAAATGTTTCTAGAGAAGCATGATGCAATTATGGAGAAGATGCATGATTTAACTGGAGCAGCAGATGTGAGGTTTAGCCCTATAGATGTGGAATCAACACAGGAGGATGTTCCATTCATAAGAGAATACTCTATGGAAGTGGAGGAAGGAGATGAAGCTGAGTCTTCCCTGTAACTAGCATAAAAAAGGTTGAACATGCTCCCCAAATGATGAAGGATATGTCAAAAGAAGTAATTACTCAGAAGGTCACTACTTCCATCAGATTAGACAATCTATGAGAGATGCTTAAAATCCACCACAAGGTGAGAAAACAAGGGAATCAAGTTTAGCACTAGGTGCTAAAAAAGATGACTAATTGTTGCCCTCTGACTTATTTATGTAGAATGATGACTTCATCCAAATAGAAGAGTTCAATAGTTTTATTTTCAAATTGAAAGAAAATGTACTGAAAATAAACTTGGACCCTAAGGATGACATTGATAAGAAAAAGGAGAAATGTGTAAAAGCATTGTAGGATTATGATCCTGATAGTCACACATTGTCTATAGGACAAGAAAGAGAATTGGTAAAGATAAGCAAAATGCTTCTGCTAACTGGATGGGATATGCCATCGTCATTAACGATTGATCAAATAAGAAAACAACCAGACCAAATATTTAAATCTGAGGTTGAGGTTGGGGACTTCCTAAGAGGCTTGGGTGTTGACCCCAAGAGCAAAACATTGATAATTTGGTCACTTACCCCTGCAACACAGAAGCCAAAGATATTAGATATTCATGATCAGAGGAAAGGAAATAGTCTCATCTAGAATATCCAAAATGTGAGTAATATGGAAATTCTAGAATTGTTGACTCATGTGCCATTTTTGAACAAAGCAAAAGCAGAAGAATTGTAGTAAAGGGCTGCAAAAATGTATAATAGCCTCATTAGAGTGTCTAAGGAATATGAGGGACAACTAATGTTGAATAAAAATCTAGAGTAACAAATCACTAAGCTAAATGAAAAGTTAGCTAACATGCCTGCCACCAGTGAAAGAGTGGATGTTGTTGTAGGAACTACTGACAAGTTTACTCTTGTTGCATTAGATTTAGTTATTCATACTGAGGTAAATGATAAATTGGATAAATATGTTGGAAGGATAACATAATTAGAAGAGGAGAAGAATACTTTGGGAATCAAATTATTAATAAAGATCCTACAACATAGGGTTGATATTCTGAAAAACAAGCTGAGTATTGTCCATAGCTCCTATGTGTCCCTGCAATCTACTGAAGAAAAGGGTGTAGATTCCATGAAATTCTTGAAAACTATTCTTACATTATGGGAAGGTAGGAATGCGTCATTAGAAAAGCTAGATGCAATCTTGGTAGATAGGTCTGATTTACCTGATAAGATCTCTGACACAAAGAACATGTGGTAGGGACTGTAACTACATTGTTTTCTTTCTTTTCAGAGAAGGACCAAATAATAAAGGGGAAATTGAAGATTTTTGTAGAATCTTATAATACTTATTTACCTAGCATTTATGACAAGGAGGGAAAGTTGAAGGACAATCCTACATGGGGTATTAAATTTGACCAATGATATTGATGTATCGGGGTTCAATGAGGTAATATATAATTTATAATCACAAAATTATGTTATCAAAAAATTATCTTGTGTAATCCTTAAGGGAGAGGTCCATTGGCTAGGTGAATCAATGCTACATTTGTAGGAACAATGTAATAAGGGGGGAATGTAGGCACAACTATGAGAAGTTATATTACATTGTTTAAACCATTGTATTATTAGTGAGGATGCAATTTAATGGTGTGGCTGTTAAACCATTAACTACGAGCTTTTAACAATTTCTAACCAATAGTAGCATTGTACCAGAAAAATAGTTGAATTCTCCTTGTCTAAAGCATTCGACAATATTATTTCGTTCTTTGTATAACAAGGATAGAAGGGACATCTTTGGATTATCATATATTAATTATAAATATATCAATATGACATTTTTATAATATTTGCTTAAATCTTATATTCATAGTTTTAGATAAGAGTTTCCTTCACCATTGATAACACTTTTACAGGGAACCATCTAGTGTTATGTCAAAATGTAATCAACTAAATTTATATTCATGATGAAATGTTTATTTACAACCGCTTGATTTCTACTTTTGTGGGATGTGTAGAGGAGTGTTCACACATCTTTCAATGTATTCAATCTACACTTGGATTCAATTGAAAGCTTCATTTCTTAAAAAATTTGGTGCATATTTGATTCCAAGAATGGTAATGGGACAACTTAAGGTAGCAAGAAAGTACCCTAATAAAACCATTATATTTATTCCTTTCTGTTTTTAATATGATTAGGATAATGTTTGATCCTTATGTGTCTTGAGATAATGAAAACTTTTATTTTTCGCTGTAAACATTAGGTCATTACTATGAAATCTTTATTAGAAAAATATTAAGAATGAGGTATTTAGAATATTTTATTGATAGAGTTATGATTTTCTAGAAAATAAATAATGGTATTCAATGCAATTATTGTAGTTCCATCACAAGATGTGACCAGTTTATTATAATTCCCATGTCTAATTCAGATTTCTATGATAATCATTACAAATAATTATCCTCGTTAAATTTCAGGATTCCATTTAAATACAAGACACTAGACCAAAAAAATCAAAACTCAATTATTATAGCAATATCCTATTATCCAATTATCATTATTCAATTATTTAACAAAATTAAAACCAAAATATAATATAAGATATTATAGAAGAACTGTTGAAGATTCTACACCTACCCTATCGTATGTTAGATTTAGTCTTTTAACTTCCCTTTCAAGAACACAAGTTGTCCACTTCATAATTATTAAAGATAATGATTATAATTGTAGCCTCTCTTTCAAAAATACAATTGGTCCACTGCTACTCACTTAACAATTTAATATTGTATTGTATACAAGCTTATCATTAGCAGGTGACATCGATGGAAGTGACCGTACCGAGTGAGTTAATGCATTAATGGAGACGACAAATGAAGAAGATAAGCATCTAAAGGAGAATATTGTCGTCTTGCATTTCCAAAAAGCGCAATTCAAGAAAACGTACGTGGGTGGGTGCCGTGAGCCATGTGCTTGATTGTTAAATCAGATCATGGGATCGTTATGTATCTCCTTGAGCATATCATCTGGGAAATATTAAATTGGAGCTAGCTAACTGAAATTACTCTCTAAAAAAAAAATTTGTGTGCCTTCCGTTCAAGAACCCCAAGACTTTGTTGGTATTCATCACGTAATGCATCAGATTCTGCCTCATAAGGTTGTTCTATAAAAGTAGAAAATGAAAAGGTAAGATCCATACACTTCATTCAGAATGATCAGGACATTCTCAAACAGGAAAAGTTACTAGTGGCAGAATAAACTCAATCATATTCAGAGAAGAAACAGTAAGGAGGGAAAAGACAATAAAACAGTAATTAAAAATAGCCTGACAAATACATCATTTCATTATAAAAGTCAGATAGTGAATCGATTAATACCTACCTTAAAGATCCTCAATTGAATTTTTCAGCTGTTCATTTTCAATCAGCAATCTTGAAATGTCGTCTGCCTTTGAGTGCATAAGAAAAAGTTTAGTGAAATTGAAATAGGTCATAATTTACCAAAAAAATTAAATTAAGATTAAATACAAAGTCTAAGATAAAAATGTTTTTAAAACATTACTGTTTCTTATGCTATTTATTTATTATTTTTTCCTGATAACCAGGAGAATTAGAAGGATCCTAGGGTTCTTACACGTTAATAGACACCTTCCTGCTAAATCTTGGGCAGAAAGATGGCTGCATCACACCATTCCCACCAACAGTGAGGAGTAAAACTCAGGCTGATGGGATACTTTCACGCCTTTAACAACACTGACCCAAACAACCATGCCAACCATTAAAGCCATTTCATGCCCTAATACTATTTATTAAATTACTAAATGTGCTGGCATTTCTTATTTTAAAATTAGAAAAAGGTGGGCTAACATTTTTCTACGAACAAGTTTGTGTAGTTCACCAATCGGTAAAGAAAACAGTTGTGCTGCGTTTGGGGAAAAAAGAACTTACGAACAATTAAAAAAAAGGAAAATCATAAAGAAGGATGGTTAGCGTCATATTTCAATTTTTCTTATTAGTCAATAGGTTTTATAATGTGGACTTCAGTTTTTTCAATTGTCTGTTAAACTTGTTTCACATTTTAAAACTATCTTAATCTCTTATTAAACCATTTTCAAATCAAACTTTCGATTAGAAAACCACCCAAAAAATTACTAATTAAAAACTATTTTCAATCCTGACAGATGTACAGAAACATATTTTACTACTCGTGAACTGTTGAAAGATATTTGAGATCTGTTAACCATTTCAATTTGAAAAGTTCAGTCTGCTTGTCTGCTTGGAAGATGTTAGACATACGTTGTATGTTAAAATTCTTTTCACCAAATTCTTATTTGTGCGAAGTTGTCATTATGGCGTGCCATGAGATGAGAACTCTTTCTGGCATTCTATCAAACAATTCACTTGATTGTATTATATGCACATATTCGCTGCTTTCTTAGACAAAGGATATCATTACATACAGAAAGATGATGGTAAAGTTGTGCAGGGTCATGAGACTACATAATTTATTACATGTTCTTTTTTGTATCAGATTTTTTTTTGTTTTGTTTACCAAATCTTGTTGTTTATTATTACAGTGGCTGCTCTGCAACAAATATCTTGGCAAAGTTATCATGCGTTCAGCATATCAAGAATTTTCAATTTTATATCGACCATAATTTGTATTATGAAATTCGTGTGACTACCATAAATATATCAGTAAATAGATTTTAATCTTATTAATAATGTATTCGAAAAAATAGTGTAGGGAGCACATAGATGGAAGTTCCTCTATTCAACACAGAGGTTTTGGGGTTTTGAAAGGTGTTGTTTGCGGTGGCACTGCGAGCTATTAGGCCATTCATACTTTTATAATAAATGATCCATATTGTTGCTAAATCCTACTTTCTCATGCATGTTACTCTTGTTGACCTTTTCACCTTTGTTCAATTTTTACCCCTAATTTTGCCAAATAAATGACAGGAATTCGTAGCTATTTAAAACATAATTTGGTTTTAGGAAATTTCTTCATGTTAATCAGGATAGAACATTAGAATAAAGCTGAAATAGTCTATGAATAAGCATTAATCATAAATTAAACTTTCGAATGGAACATATATAAGGAGCACCCGAATAGCTCTACTCACCTCAAAATAGAGAAAGTGGAGATAAAGTTTGCTGAGGTTGATTTCAGATTGATATCTCTCTCAAACAAGATTAACTCTCCGTAGAAATTTTAAATTGAGGAGAAATTTGAGGGATAAAGGGAGTGAATTGAGAGGTTATTGAAGATGTATGAATTATTTACCATTGGTTGTAAGTAGCAGTTACATGTCACTCATTTGTATCCTGAGTAGTTTTGACATGTCACCCAGTTCTATCCTGATAATTTTATACAATTTGGTATGATCATTTATCTGAGTTTTTGGATAGTGTTGAAATAAGCTTGATTGACAAGATGAGGCAAATAAGAATCTACAAAAGCCATGACATTTGACACATATTCTTGTATACTAAAAAATATAATAGGAATCCCAAATGTTTTATTATCTTAACAGAGTCTTGTCTAAGCAGAGGAGGACTATCACCCTATTGTGCAGAAAGGACACTTGACTACGAAACAGGGCTCACCTTCGCTGGGATGTCACGATACACATTGCAGGCCCTCTTCCCCCACTCTTCCTATATTTTTTTATGTTCCCTTATTGGTGTTTTGAGATTGGTATTTTCAAATGCCTAAGTATGTTTGCAGGACAAGTTGTTTGGTGAACTCGGGGCAATGGTAAAATATCTTGAAGGGCTTCATATTTTTTTTTGAGGGTGATTGCAGATCCACGTTGTGAAGAGTAGAGATGAAGAATAAGAAGGTTTTATACATTAGTTATGTTTGAGGGTGATTGCAGATCCACGTTGTGAAGAGTAGAGATGCAGAATAAGAAGGTTTTATACATTGAGTTTGATATGAGGAAGGAATAGTAAAGGAAAAACAAACTCAAAAAGAATCTTCCTATGTTCCACAAAGCCTCAGGAATGGGGAATAACAGGGACAAGACTTGGGGATAGGGTGGTGCAGGAGCACCTACTCCTACTCCTGATTCAACAAGCATTCATATGAAGTCTAGGATTTCACACTAAGGTCTTTAGAGGCCTCTGGTCATGCTTAGGATAAGGGTTAGTCTTTGGATCTCATTGTAAGACCATAGTTCCAAGTTGGCATTTTATGAGCCCTTGGTTTAACTAGTGGTCATTTATGATCCAACACCCTAGTCTTAGGATTTTC
>MU223463.1:2860100-2871729 GCA_018584345.1 Thuja plicata
GGGGGGTGAATCATTGGCCCCAAAAATTAATCCTTATATCAACCCTTAAAACTTATAACAATAAATTATGTCTCTAGTTATCTTCTATCCTACAAGATGTATGCCTTGAAATACTTATATCAATTTTCTACTTGTTGAGTTTATTTATAAATCTCTCTTTAGTATGATTACCGATAAGCAGTTAACTATTTACTGAAACATGGTAAATATGCAAAGTATACTGATAAATCTAGAATTGCATATGTGAAATGTAAAATAGTAAAGTAATTAAACATAAACACATAACCCATGGATTTTTAACATTGAAACCCTATTAGGGGAAAACCACTGGGACCGGTACCCCAAATTTTCACTCTTCTAAAGTGAGCTCTGTTAGGAGCAAACCCTGTTAAAGGTTACAAACACACTGTTAGGTGTGACCTTGTTAGAGGATTTAAAAGATAGTTTGTCACCTAGTATCTGGCATCTAATGCTACCATCCTTGATCAAACACTCACTTGGCCTATCAATAGGTATTGAAGATTTTCACATCTATTGTAAGTCCATTACCTCTCTGATCAATATAATCAATTCTATACCTTTGCTCCACACTGTTAGCTACTCTGTGATGTTGTCTCACTGTTTGTTGGTGTCTGCAGAATCCATCTCTTTCTTTAGCTTGTTGATCAAGACTGAAACAAGACTTTCTTCTCCTTCTGATTTTCTTTAGCATCTTTCATCTTTTCTTGTTTAGGACAGTTTTCCCCTATTTGTAAATAATTGGGTTTGTCTCTTTATAGACATGTTTTACCTTTTCTTGGCTTTCTTGATTCTTCGCATGATCCACAATTCTCACCAATAGATTTAAAGAAAACTCTAGTTTTATCTCAAAGAGATGTTCTTGCCAACTAGACAAATCAGCTTTAAATCAATTACTTATCTTCAACTTTATCTGGATAATTAAAACAATGATAAGTATCCGGTAAGTATATTTATAGCTCTTGATAGCTAAGCATTTTGTATTTTTCTAAACTCTCTATTCTATCGGTCAACACTTATATTAGTCATCGGTGATAACTGACTGTTCCGTCAGTGTGACTTCAGTTGTCATCGGTATCTCCATCCTGGTCTTTTCCGTCGTGCAACACTAAAAATCTTTCTATTGGGTTACTCTGTGCTTTGCTCGTCGGGAAACACTATGACTTTTCTCATCGGTAATGCTATGCATTTTCTTGTTGGGTAACACTATGACTTTTCTCTTTTACTCTGACCATCGGTGTGCACTCTGTCAGTGTATATAGTCACATAGTGAATACTTGACTTATATGCATTACTAATAGCATAGCCTTTGATTCATTAGTTCTTTGAAGTCTTTGGAAGTATTTCTATTACCATACAGATTATATCAAGTTGACATCAATGACAATACAATACGTTAACTGATTTAATGCATGGCATAATTATAAACTTAACATCTTCAAACATTCAATCAATTACATGTCACAAGGATGATTATACTAATTGAGAAGATCAAGGTGTGAAGGGCTAGGGTCAATTGGGTCACCATCCTGACTAATAACCTAGATGAATAGTTAATTTTAGTAAAGCATAACCCTAAGTTTTACATGACATCATACATGGTGTATTTATTAGCAGCAAGGGTAGAGTAGCCGGGATGGGTAAAAATATGAGCCTTTGGCTAACCAAATGCATGACCCTTTATAGTATATCCCCAACTTATAAAGAAAGCCAAGCTATATGAAAACAATACATTTTACCAAAATTTATTTGAAAAGTGGATATCATCATATCAGAATCAAAGAAGGTGATGAGTGGAAAATTTCTTTCAAGACAAAGGAAGGTTTGTATGAGTTGTTGGTTATGCCTTTTGGTCTAACTAATGCACCGAGAACTTTTATGAGGCTAATGAATGAAGTTTTGAAGAAATTCTTGAATCAGCGTGTAATTGTATACTTGGATGATATTATGATATTCAGTAAGACTAGAGAAGAGCATTTGATTCATATTAGGCAAGTTTTCCAGAGATTGAAAGAAGAAAACTTGCTGATAAATCTGAAAAAGTGTTCTTTAATGAAAGAAGAACTTGTGTATTTGGGTTTTGTGATTTAAGATGATGGTTTGAAGAGGGATCCTGAGAAGGTTGAAGCTAAACTGAATTGGCCTACACCTAAGAATGTCACTGAGATAAGATCATTTCATGGATTGGAAAGTTTTTACAAGAATTTTATCAGAAATTTCAGGTCTATTTGTAATGCTATGACTGAGACAATGAGAGGAGACAAATGACAATTCAAATGGACACATGGAGCTGATAAGAGTTTTGAGACTTTCAAGTTAAAATTTGTTGAATTACCTATGTTAGCTTTACCTGATTTCAAAAAGGTATTTCAAGTTGAATGTGAGGCAATTGGAAGTGCAATTGGAGCTGTATAAACTCAAGAAGGTAAACCTGTTGCTTTCTTTAGTGAAAATTTGAATGATGCTGAGAGGAAATATTATGTCTCTGATCAAGAGTTCTATGCTATTGTTAAAGCTATGAAGAAGTGGAGGCATTACTTGATGCAAAATGAATTTATGTTGTATACTGATCATAAGGATTTATAGTATTTGGGTAGTCAGAATAAGTTGAATCAGAGACATATGAAATCTATACAGTATTTGTAGAGTTTTACATTTTTGATTAAGCATAAGAGTGGAGTTTCTAACTGAGTTGCTGATGCATTAAGTAGAATAAGATCTTTGTTGACTGAAATGAGAATTGAAGTTCTTGGTTTTGATGACATGAAGAAATTGTACGAGATGATCCTGATTTTTCAGAGTAGTGGAGAGTGTGTAGATCACCTAATTCAAATCAAACAAGTATGTATGAAGATTATTTCATCCAAGAGGACATGTTGTTCAAAGGTATTTAGTTGTGTATACTGAGAGGATCAATGAGAACTAATTTGATAAAGGAGAAATATAGTAGTGGATTGGCTGGACATTTTGGCAGTGATAAGAAAAAATGAGTTTGCTAAAGTAGAGGTATTTTTGGCCTCAGTTGCATAAGGATGTTTAGAAATTTGTAAGAAGTTGTGGAGTTTTCCAAGTTGCAAAAAGAGTGAGTCAGAATATTGGTTTGTATACACCTATTATTGTTCTAAAGAAACCTTGGAGTGATATCAGCATGGATTTTGTTCTTGGCTTGCCTAGGACAACAAGAGATAATGATTCCATATCCATTTTTGTGGACAGATTTTGTAAAATGACACATTTCATACCATGTAGGAAAACATCAAATGTATTACATATAGCAGATCTTTTCTTGAAGGAAATTGTCAGATTTCTCGGATTATTGAAGAGTATCATCTTTGACTGAGACAATAAATTTGTAAGCTATTTTTGGAGAACACTTTGGAAGAAGTTGGATACTGAGTTAAAGTTTAGTTCTACATGTCATCCAAAGACTAATGGAGAAATAGAGGTTGTAAAATGAAGTTTGGGTAAATTATTGAGATGCTTAGCTAGAGACACACTAGGCAATTGGGATTTGATGTTCGCACAAGAAGAGTTTGCATACAATAGTTTAGAAAATAAAAGTACTAGAAAGACACCTTTTGAGATTGTTCATGGCACACAACTAAGAGGTATATCATATTTGAGATATATTGTTGGTGAAGAGAAAAGAAGTGTAGAAGCAAAAAAATTTGCTGAGTTTTGAAGACATTGCATGAATATGTAAAACAAAAGCTCAAGAAAAGTAATGAGAAATACAAATATAGTGTAGAGAGATCAAGAAGACATAAAATATTTGAAGTTCATGATGTTGTAATGGTTCATCTGAAGCGAGGCAGATTTCCTATTGGAATAAATGGTAAATTGAAGACGAAGAAATTTGGTCTTTGAAAAATACTAAGAAGATTTAACAGTGGAAAAGATTATGAAGTAGAATTACCTGATGACATGGCTATATCACCTATATTCAATATTTTAGACTTGTACAAATATCATGAACTTGATGAAGAAGTGACAGTAAAAATCGATTATCCTAAGAAACAGATAGATGAAGTTGAGAATATTCTGAAATAGAGAATTGGCAGAAGCACAAGAGGAAAAGAATGCATGGAGTATCTGGTAAACTGGAAGAATAGACCAATTGACGACTCATCAAGATTTCTCAATCTAAGTTGGATTCATTTTAGGTGGACCTGATAAATGATTCAGAGAATAATTTCTTCTAACCCTAGGTGTTTGATGCAGGAGCATTTTGGTTCATTGGCAATCCTCCACAACCAAAAAGATGTTTTCTTTCATTCTTTATGTTTGTTCTCTATCACTTAGGTTCTGCTGCTTGGGCATGCTTGTATCTATTTCTCAGGTTCTACTGCTCAGGCATGCTTATCTCTGTTGGTTCAGTTAAGTTTGTCAGTCATGATTACCGATGGGTTTTCTATTGTTCAGGTTATCTTCTGTCACTCAGGTTCTCTTCTATCGCTCAGGCATGCTTGCTTTCTATTGCTTGGGTTATTCTTTGTCTGAGTCACTATGTTTCTCCATCATGCTTTTCTTGAGATGCTTATTTTGGGAGTTGGACCTTTGGCTGACTTCTTCAGTTATTTTTGATGGCTTAATTGATTTGAGGTCTCTCATTGGGAACCGTGTGGACCTAAATCTGGGTTTGACTTATGGATTTGAGCGCCGACCTCTCTTTTTGGTCTCTTGTATATATTTTCTTGTATGTTCTTAGTTTAGGGTGTTTTAGTGCTCGAGGAGGAAGTAGCATTGCTACAATAAGATTTGAATTATCTGTAAGTAGGCCTATGAACTTGCATGTAAGAAGCTCATTTTTTAATTCATTTAATATATGCCCAAAACTGGGAAGGCCTCACAGCCCGGCATGTAATGAGTTTGATCAATTAATGATAAAGGATCTCTGTGTTTTTCTTCTCTCACTGTGTTGTTTGCTTCCGTATTTGTTATGCAAGGTGTTTTGATAGTTTGGGAGAAACTTTGGCCCCATCTCCTTACCCTCCTTGCATCAACTTGTGTATTTGAATTCCCTTTGTTTGCAAATTTCTAGTGCAACATTTACAAAACATGAACCCTCTTCCAAGGTCATACGCAAGCTTTTGGATTGCATAGATTTCTTGGTTCTTTCTTGTTCTTACACCTACCCTTGCATTGCATGGAATTTGAAATTTTTTCAATCTTTGCACTGGAAATAATGTTTCTATTTTCCAAAGGTATTGATATGAAAGTATTTCACTATTTTTAATGTCAAACTCCTTCAATTATTTCATAGCTAGCAGTTATTGCATTTTGAAATTGTATTTTCTTTTAATGCCCTCCTCCCTCTAAGGTCTCATGCGCAGACATTCAAACATTCAAAAAATGAACATGCCTTGTTTATGCTTCGACCATGCACAAACTCCTTAATTTAAATTACAACTTCCAGTTGCATTTCCAATGAGATATTTTAATTGTGTTAATGAAACAACAACCAAATCAACCTCCACGTATCAAACTTACATTTGGCGCTGCCCTTTCTTGGCATGGTGCTTCTGTAAACAACAAAAACAACAACAACAAAACAACAAATCCTCTTTGGTGTATGTATGGCGTGATTTTATCGAATGCATTTGTGTGAGAATTTTATATTTCATATGCATTCTAACATTATTTCAAATTTCCTTGAGACATTCTATCAAACATTTACATACTTTGTGTATGACTCCAAATTTTACATTGCATTATCTCCTCTTCATAATTTAGAGGCTGTCAAACATCCAACGTGCATTACTAGTCTGGAGCCTCCAAAGTTCACATGCCTTATGTACGCTTTCAAACCATCATTTCAAGGAATTTAAGATGTGGGGCCTTGATTTCATATTGACATGATTAATAATCACTCAGTGATATGCCTATTTAAAAGTGAAAACCCAAAACCATTTAATTCCAATTTTAATCACTTTTACATAAGATTTAAAATATGTAAACTGCCTCTAGGATACCCCTTAAAAATTGACTAAATGACCCCTTGACAAAGTGAGGAATGGGAAAACACATTCATTTGTAGAAACTAAGCATGGTTTCCAACTGGATTAGCTTGAAAACATCAGGGCCAAAAGATAATAACATTCAAAGTGAGCTAGTTTATTTAATCTGCAATTTGAAGTATTCAAGCACATACAAACCCTACCCAAAATGTAACTTGGAAAGACATTATATCAACTCCTAAGGATCTATCACATGACATAGAAATTATTTAACACATACTAAGTATGCACATAAAAGGGATTCACCGGATCTTACTCGATGCGCAAGACACAACTGATCAAACTTGGCTATTCCAGAATACTGTGTAGTTGCAAATGTAAAAGCAACATAAATTTCATTTATATTGGCCTTTTCAAAAACACCAAAACATGCTCTGAGCCTTACCCACCAATACAGGTAGTACATTTACATGCAAAGAGTATGGATCAAAAATGGGTAATTGAAAACAAAAACCAAATAAAAATTTACCACCTTATGAAAGTGACTACCATGTGAAAACAATCATGTTTAACACTGCCAATCTGCATAAGACACCCTCACATTTGATTTAAAAAACTAATCAAAAGAGACTCTTATAGTCTGATAGCCAGAACATAGATTAAATTTCATATATGGATTATGAAACTTCAACTATCTTTCTCTAAAAACTAGTTGATTAGTTATTACTGCATTTGAAAATTAATCACTAAAACACTTTTTGAACTTTAACACAGTAAAATGCAGAGATTGGATTTGGATTCAGCTAAGCAAAGTGGACAACTGGATTTTTATGAGTATGAAAAACTTTAGGAAGGTACACTTTCATGTTTTTAATGCAAAGGAACACTTAATTCTTCAGGGCATTTAACCTGGTACAAAATGCAAGACCTCAAAGTAGGGAACTTAGTAGTTCTTCATTTGACACTCAGGAAATCAAAAATAATTGCAAATAGAATGGCTTTGGAAAACTTTTCATCTGACTTCACAGGGATTTGAAAATAGGAATGGAGTTTTACTCTCATGTCTACAACATCCTGGAACACTCCATAATTTCATTCCTATACATCTATTCAAAGATGTAGACCTTCAAAGTAGGTAATTTGGGAAATTTTGAATAAGTGCAAAGTGTAGATTTTGGCAAACACCTCCAAATGGCCATCCCCAAAACATGCCAAAACTCAAATATGAGAGCTAAAACCCACTTTACTCTCTAAATGAAAAGTTTTTAACCTACTCCCTAGGTGGTATCTCATGAAAATTATCAGGCTTATTTTTACAAGCATCCAAAATAGGCCTTTCATAAAATATTTTTAGGGCAACAACTTATACTTAGGGAAAATTTTAGTGTAGTCACTCCAAAATGTACTTGAAATTTTGGAGTTATAATAGTGGCTCTGAATGAGGATGCATGCCCCATGCGGGCATGCAGAGAACTTAAAAATCTTCAGAAATAAGAGAGAAAAGAAATTCTGAAAAGAGATTCAAAATAACCCTTTCTTGAAGTTTTGTCTTAACACTTCCATTTTAACATGAATAACTTCAAATTTTGATAAAGGGTCTCTAGATTTGGACATGTCATGATAATCATTTTTCTCCATATCACCATATTTTTTAAGAAAACAATCTTCTAGTGCAGTCATCAACCCTATTGAACCATGAGGTAGTTCTTTAAACCAATCTCTAGCACCCTCAACTAAAGATATTTCAAAAAGGGTAATTATACATCCGCATGTGTGATGTTATGATCATCTATAGTGTCAGCAAAAATTTTTATATGCTCCTTATCTAATTTCTCACCCATGCCGGTGAATTTAGGAAAGCAATCTTTGATAGCTAATGGAATAGGATTTGGGTATCCAGAGATACCTTAAAAATTTATAGCCCCACACAACCTACCCCTAAATAGTTGTGACATCTTAGTAGGCTGGATAATTACTAACTACCTCTCTCTTCTGTCTCAATTAGTGTTGATTACTTAATAGGGAAAATTTGTAAAACTGATTTTCATGGAACAAAAGAATTTATCCAATAAAAATAAAAATACCTATAATTTGATGAAGCTGCTGCAAACTATTTGATTTGAAGTCATTTCTAAATCACCTTCAAAACTTGGTAGAGCCACCACATCTTTGCAGAGGAAAATATTTTATTAGTTGAGATTTCTTTCCCAAATCTAACGTTCTTCAAATCAGCAACTTACATACATCTCTTTATGATAGGTCCTTATATGAAATCGTCTCTTGACTATATTCCTAGTTATAAGAGCCCAAATCTATGTCACCTCTTCATTGCAAGTGCACCTCTTCTTTGTAGTCTTTCTTCAAACATGCACACTAGTGCAAATTAGATAACTCAGAGTCGCCACTCACCACATGTGAGATTGTATTAGTATTTCTTTAAGAACTTGGACTTTCAGACACTTTGCAATGAGAGACAAAAAAAACTTGACTCTTTTTACAAAAAAAATGACCTGAATATGTATTTGCAAACAATGACTCTATAACCAGACACTAGGATGATTCAAAAAAGCAAAGAAATGATCATCTTAAAATTGTTTTCCTTTTACTTCCTTTTCCCATTAGAGTCATTAATTTGTTAGTGTGACTTGGATGGGAAAACTCAACTGTAACTTGATTCGACTTTTAAAATACCAGAGATTGTCTTAAATTTCTACAAGGCTATGTAATCTCTATTCCCTAGTAGAGTCACAAATTTGTTAGAGATTTTTCTTGCTGAATCAAAATAGATTAATAATTAACGAACTCTATAACTCCCTATTGGAAAGTGACAATGCAAGCAATTGTTATTTTGTGATTGCTGTCAAACCTTAACTGGTGAGACTATTGTTATCTGTTTGAGTACTATATCCACTATTAATGAAGAAGATTTAACAAGAAGACCAAGTGAATGGTTGAGTTAAGGAAAATAAAAGGGTACTTGATCAATTGTCAATCTGGAAAAGTAATTAGTTGTTTATCTTACAAAGATAATTTTTCTAGCTATCTTGTGCTAAGTAAAGTTGCTTGTGCCGAGCAAAGTTGTTTATGCTGAGCGAATTTGTTTGTGATGAGAAATTTTTTTTAGTGCCGAGCACCAGTGAAATTGCTGAGTGGAAATAGTGATGTTGTCCACCTTACAGTAATTGGATTAATGATGAGATTTGAGATCTCTCGCCAACTTAGTTAATTTTATTGGGATATGTAATGTTAATTAAAGATTGACCCATGTCATTTAATGTATGGGTAACTATAATTAATGCATGGTTTCAAGATTTAATTAGAGACTACTTTGGAGAAGTAAATGTAATGTAAATGATGGGATGATCAATTGGATCTAACCTAACCTAAGATCTACAATCTTGATTAAGCGGCAAAGGTTTATCTGACCTAGATAGAGAGGTATATGATAACCTCAGGGGGTTATTAATCGGGTGCTGCTATGTATGCAAGTGTGTGGAAGTGCATGCATGTATGAAAGAGGATTGCATAGTTGATTTACTTATTGGCATGACCTAGCAAAGAAGGCTGAATACAGAAGTAGAGAGTTGCATGTGTGATTACTTGATGGATTTCCAAGCAGATCAGAAGATTGAAATGACAATGTAGGCCATCCAATAAGTTAACATCAGAGTTGTAATTGGATCTGAATTTTCAAAGTAAGTTGTATGTATCAGATCACAACTACTGATTACTTTCTAACTATTGTATCAGTTAAATCCTTTAACAAGGTTGACCTAACAGTCATTTGTATAAATCCTCTAACAAGGTGACATTCAGGTGGAATGTTCTAAGTCCTCTAACAAGGCCACTCCTGACATGGTGATTAAATCCTTTAACTAGTTCACACCTAACAGTGTGTTATTGTAACCTTTAATAGAGTTAGCTCCTAACAAAGCTCACTTCATAAGAGTGAAAACTTGGTATTACTGGTGGGTTTTACCATATTGGGCTCCCACATTAAATACTTGTGTCAACTTGTGTGAATGATTATGGTTGTTTTGCTGTTATGTTTCTACAAGCTAATTTCATTAGACAATAAACTGCATGATTAAAGTTATTGACATATGATACTGCTGCCGAGTAGATCTGAAATTCAGAAAAGTTTTATTTTCTACATCTAGACCTAAGGATAATTGATTCACCCGTCCCCTCTTAGTTATTCTAAATTCATTCTAACAATTGGTATCAGATCTTTGGTCTCCTGAAAATAGTTTGAAGGTACTTGGAGCGAAAAGAACAAGATGTATAAGAAGGAGGTTCCCAAGCTGAACAAAGATAACTTCCCTGCATGGTAGAGTTTGATGAAAATACATCTGGCTGGTATTGGAGATGATGCTAAGAAACTTATTGAAAATTACTATGTATCACCTACTACTCCTCTCACAACTGGACAACTAAAAGAAAAGCAAGAGCACAATCAAGCAATGTTGGAGATTGCCTCCTCATTGTGCTATTCAGAGTTTGATGATATATAGAGCTGCACAAACGCAAAGCAGATGTGGGATAAACTTGCAACTATCTATGGTGGAGACACAAATGTGTTGAGAGCTAAATCAGAAAGTCTAAGAGGTAAGTTTGATGAGATGAAAATGCAAGAAGGTGAAAATGTTAATCAGTATTATGGTAGAGTAAAAGAAGTTGTAAATGCCATTAGAGGAGCTAATGGAACAATAGATGAGAAAACTATTATGAGAAAGGTACTGAGAACTTTACTTCCTGTATATGCTATTAGAGTTTCTGCAATTCAAGAAATGAGATGTACTCCTAACAATAATCTGAATCTGGAAAATCTGATAGGTAGACTCACTGCATTTGGAATGTCAAATTATGATAACTATAATCCACAAGGTATTGATTCTACTTTTAGATCACAGTTGGTTCTTAATAAATCTAAGAAAGGAAAGAAACATGTGAACAGTGATAGTGACACTACTAATGATGATCTTGAAGAACTTGAAGCACTTATGGAAAAAAGGCTATCCAGAGGAAAAAGGAAAGTATAGAGGTAAACTTCATATTATTTGTTTTTCATGCAATAAAGTTGGTCATATAGCTGTGAGATGTCCTGATAAGAATGAAAAAGATGAAAGAAAGGACTACAAATACAAGGAATACAAAGACAAAAATGATGACCGAGACTTCAGGAAATATAAAGATTACAAAGACAAAGGTAAGAAATCTTGTTATATTGCTGAAGAAACTTCTGACAATGATACTGACAATTCTCATGACAATGATATAGAAGTTGTTTATGTTGCAATGAAAGAAGATTCTGATGATGATGATGAGAAAACTGCATCATTCTCTTATATGAGTAAAAATGATCATTGGATCATTGACATTGGTTGTTCCCATCATATGACTGGTGACAAGGATAAGTTTGAAACCCTAAACCAATGCAACGGAGGATATGTAAAATTTGGTAATGATGCACCATGTCTTATCAAAGGTAAAGGATTGATTAACTTTACTGACAAAATCAGATGTGATTGTTATACACTGAATTTGCACCTCTGATCTCAAGCTCTCTTGGTCTTGATAATCCAGTATAACATGGGAATCATCTCAAGGTTGTGGGACCTTATGCTAACCGAGATGAGACCTCCAGGTTCTAG
>MU223463.1:2883134-2907794 GCA_018584345.1 Thuja plicata
GTTAAAGAAACCTGAGAATGCTATGTGCAAACAATGTCAACTAGGAAAGATGACTAAGTCTAGTTTCAAGAGTAAAACACATATTTCAGAGGAAATTTTGGAATTAGTCCATACTGATATCTGTGGTTCCATTGGAGAAAGAAGCTATTGTGGTGCTAGATACTTTATTCTATTTGTTGATGATTATTCAAGGATGATGACTAGAATGTTTCTCAAGGAAAAATCTGATGCATTCCAGTTATTTAAATGGTACTTATCTAAAGTTGAAAAGGAAATAGGAAAAAGTTTGAAATGCTTAAGATTTGACAGAGGTGGAGAGTTTATTTCTAATGAGTTCAACAGGTTCTGCAATGACCGAGGCATAAAGAGACAGATGTCTGCACCCAGGACACCTCCACAAAATGGTATTGTAGAACGCAGGAATAGATCTATCGTAGACTGTGCAAGAACACTAATGATGGAGAAGAATGTTGCACAAAAATATTGGAAAGAAGCTGTAAGTACTATAGTCTATACCCTAAATAGAGTACAAGTCAAGAAAGGTACATATGCTACACCTTATGAACTTTGGTATGGTTATGTACCTAGTGTAAAGTATTTTAAAGTATTTGGAAGCAAATGTTTTATGCTGAAGGACAACAGAAATAGAAAACTTGATGCTAAAGTTGAAGATGGTATATTCCTTGGTTATTCAATGAAAAGAAAAGCATACAAATGTTTGAATTCTAATACTAACAAAGTTGTGGAAAGTGTAAATGTTATAATTGATGAGTTTGTAGAAAGGAATGAAGCTGAAAGTACACAAGAACCTGAAAGCTATAGATCATTGATATATCTGGATGAGGAAGATTCTAATACATTACCTTAGGCTACTACCCAGCAACAACATTAACCTGCCGAGTCACAGAGTGGAGTTGCTGAGCAACAACAAGTGAATGCCAAGCTATCTGATGGAGATGTCGAGTCACAGATTCAACCAGAACTGAACACAATCAATGAATCTAAAGAAAGACCTGAGCCTAATGTAGAAAAACATGTGAGGAGACACCACAATTTTGATCAAATCATTGGATCAAAAGATTTTGCAAATATGACATGAAGTAAGTTGAAAAATGGCACATGTCTGTTATGTGAATTTGAGCCCAAATAGTGAAAGATGCTTTAGAAAATGAAGATTGGATACAGGAAATGAATGAGGAAATTGAACAGATTGAGAAGAACAAGACTTGGACACTTGTACCTAGGCCGAAGGATAAAAATGTAATTGGTACAAAGTGGGTATTCAGAAATAAACTGAATGAACATGGAGATGTGACAAGAAACAAAGCTAGACTGGTATGCAAGGGTTATACATAGGAGGAAGGAATTGACTATGGTGAAACATTTGCCCCAATTGCAAGATTGGAAGGAGTCAGAACCTTACTTGCATATGCACCCTATAAAGGATTCAAATTTTATCAAATGGATGTGAAATCTGCATTTCTCAATGGTATCTTGGAAGAAGAAGTGTATATTGAGCAAGTTGATGGTTTTGTTGACCCAAACAAAAGGAATATGGTTTGCAGATTGCACAAAGAATTATATGGACTGAAGCATGTTCCAAGAGCATGGTATCAGAGATTGCACAATTATCTGATCAAAATTTGATTTGCAAGAATCAATGACAACAACAACCTGTACTTGAAGATAGAGCGAAGCAAAGGTACATTATTAGCTAAAATTTTTCTAGATGACATCATATTTAGTGGACAAGATGTGTTATGCCAGAAATTTGCAACAGAGATGCAAACTGAGTTTGAGATGTCTATGTTTGGTGAAATAAAATTCTTTGTTGGCTTACGAATTTATCAAATGAAGATTGGTATCTATATCACTCAATCTAAATATATCAAGGAGATCTTGAATTTTTTTTGAATGGAAGAGTCCAAACTAGTGAGTACATCCATTGCTACTGGACAGAAGCTAACAAAAGATGATGACACAAAAGAAGTGAACCAAACACTCTACATATCAATGATTGGAAAACTACAATATGTTGTACACAGTAGACCTGACATTGCCCTAGCTATTGGAATTGTTGCAAGGTTTTCTGCTAACCCCAAGGAAACTCACATGATGATAGTAAAAAGGATTCTAAGATATTTAAAAGGAACTGATGACTATGGTCTATACTACAAGAAGAATGACAAGCTTGAACTCAGAGTTTACATTGAATCTGATTGGGCTGGAAATGTTGATGACAGGAAAAGCACTACTGGTGAAGCATTTATTTTAGGTAAAAGATTGATCTCATGGACAAGAAAGAAACAAAACTACACCTCACAATCTATAGCTGAAGCCGAGTATGTGGCAGCAATAGTCAATTGTTCTAACATTGTGTGGTTGAAGATAGTCCTGAAAGGTATGAAAGAAGAAATCACTGAACTAGTTGTCATATATTGTGATAACACAAGTGCCATTAATATCTCTAAAAACCCTATTATGCAATCGAAGACAAAGAACATAGCTATCAAGTATCATTACTTGAGGGACCTAGTTCAGAATAAAGAAGTGAGACTGGATTATGTGAACACTAAAGAACAATTAGCAGACATATTCAAAAAGGCACTACCCAAGGATGCTCATGAGTATCTGCGAGGTAAAAAGGGGGTGATTCCCCTAACTGAGGCTAATTAAGTTTTGTATGGTACTGTTGCATCAAATATTACATTCAGAATACTTGACAAATTGATGCACATTAAGTCACACTTTAGGATGCTGACTAAAGTGGTGAAGTTGGACAAGGATAGAAAAGAAAATCAGTCATAATCAAGATGACAAGATCAGCATGATACTGAAGATCTACATGATAATGATTTCTACATCTTTGGCATTTTTGTCAAAGAGGGAGAGATTACATAAAGGAACAAGGGAGAGATTGCCTAGAAAGAGAGATTACCAAGAGGAAGAGATTACATAAAGGAATAACTACATAGAGGCAGAAGTTACTATTAAAAAAATTGAAGTGATTATATACTCAGAGGGAGTCTACAAATGATTAGACACAGATGATTACAGTGTGATTATAGACACAGAGGGAGAAATGTTTTACAGATGAGAATCAGAATGAAGCTAAAGACATTAACGAAGATTTGTTCATATCAAGGAACACAGGTGACTTTTTGGATTGTATGGTAACTATGCTCTTTAAATCATTATTTTAATATTTTGTGTTGCCATCAATGCCAAAGAGGGAGATTGTAGGAAAGTGACAATGCAAGAAATTATTATTTTGTCATTGTTGTCAAACCTTAACTAGTGAGACTATTGTTATTTGTTTGAGTGCCATATCCACTATTGATGAAGAAGATTTAACAAGAAGACAAAGTGAATGGTTGAGTTAAGGCAAATAAAAGGGTACTTGATCAGTTGGCACTCTGGCAAAGTAATTAGTTTTTTATCTTTCAAAGATAGTTTTTATGGCTGTCTTGTGCTAAGAAAAGTTGCTTGTGCTGAGCAAAGTTGTTTATGCTGAGCGAAGTTGTTTGTGATGAGAAATTTTGTTCAATGCCAAGAACCAGTGAAATTTTTGAGTGGAAATAGTAATGTTGGCCGACTTATAGTAATTGGATTAATGATGAGATTTGAGATCTCTGGCCGACTTAGTTAATTTTATTAGGATATGTAATGTTAATTAAAGATTGATCCACACCATTTAATGTATGGGTAACTGTAATTAATGCATAGTTTCAAGATTTAATTAGAGACTACTTTGGAGAAGTAAATGTAATGTAAATGATGGGATGATTCGTTGGATCTGACCTAACCTAAGATCTATGATCTTGATTAAGAGGTAAAGGTTTATCTGACCTAGATAGAGAGGTATATGATAACCTCAGGGGGTTATTCATTGTGTGCTGCTGTGTATGCAAGTGTGTGGATGTGCATGTATGTATGCAAGAGGATTGCATAGTTGATTTACTGATTTGCATGACCTAGCAAAGAAGGCTGAATACAGAAGTAGAGAGTTGCATGTTTGATTGCTTAACAGATTTCCAAGTAGATCAGAAGATTGAAATGACAATGCAGGCCATCCAGTAAGTTAACATCAGAGCTATAATTGGATCTGAATTTGCAAAGTAAGTTGTATGTATCAGATCACAACTGCTGATTACTTTCTAACGATTGTATTAGTTAAATCCTTTAACAAGGTTGACCTAACAATCATTTGTATAAATCCTCTAACAAGCTGACATTCAGGTGGAATGTTCTAAGTCCTCTAACAAGGCCACTCATGACAGGGTGATTAAATCCTTTAACTAGGTCACACCTAATAGTGTGTTATTGTAACCTTTAACAGGGTTGGCTCCTCACAGAGCTCACTTCAGAAGAGTGAAAACTTGGTAGCATGTTACTGGTGGTTTTTCCCATATTGGGTTTCCATGTTAAATACTTGTGTCAACTTGTGTGAATGATTATGGTTGTTTTGTTGTTATGTTTTTCCAAGCTAATTTCATTAGACAGTAAACTGCATGATTAAAGTTGTTGACATATGCTATTGCTGCCGAGTAGATCTGAAATTTAGAAAAGTTTTATTTGCTACATCTAGACCTAAGGATAATTGATTCACCCCTCCCTCTTAGTTATTCTAAATTCATTCTAACACTCCCAACTCCTTATTCAAATAAGACAAAGCCTAGTTGATGAGGATTGATTCCTCCTTCTTTGAGCTCCACATCACTCAGGTGGGTGTTTCCTAATCTACACACACATGAATCCTTTGTGAAAAATACAAGCTTGCAGATATATAACTGTGGAATAGCTTTCAAAATCTTAGGTAACAAATACCTCAATACTTTATCAGATCTTATGCAGTATTCTTCTTGCATAGAGTAAGTTTGAAAACTAGAGTAATCCTAACTCCTAACAACATGAAGAGGAAATGATTTTTCAATTTATGTTTTGGTTTAATGGATCTCTGAAATACCTCAAATCTTGCATAGACCAGTGCCTTCTCCAATGGGCAATAGAGTCAAACATAACATTACAGAGAAGATCATGAACAAAGGAAAACAACACAGTTTGATATGTCTATATGCCTTACATACGACAAAACCTATCAATCAAATTCTACTTGTGAATCCACTTGTGTATTTAAAATATGCAACTCCCTACTCAAATAATTTAATGCTCCCCTTCGAAGAGACCTTGGAATAGACAATACATAACAAAACTTCAATGGAAAGACAATATTAGCATACCCTTGATATTCCAACTCTTACACATTTGAAGACAAATCTTAAATCACACTCATTCCTTAAATGACTCTATTGTTGGTCAACAACAAACAATATTAAAACAACCTTAATGTTTTATTCTCTATGATTCAGAAGCAAAATGGAGACAACTTGATATCAGAACAACAATATACTAAATTTCATTCATGAGAAAACTATTACAATGATGTTCTTTCCCCACAAGAGATCGTATAGAGAACGCCCTATATGCATAGAAGAGAGAAAATATTAACAGAAGAAACCAATGTTGGAACCTTCTCTGAGCTTTTCTAGAGAAGCTAAACTCAGTCAAAAACACCCCAAAAAAGAGCAACAATAGGAACCCTCAAAACAAAGAAAAGAGAGAAATATATAGAAGAAAGGAAAACCCTAAGATTTCTATCTGATTCACACTTGTCCTATTTTTAAATCTAATATGCCCTTATCCACTTTCTCCAAAGAAATCTGAATTCCATTGACAACTGTTCTTCTTCAAAAAAATTGATTTCATTTGCTTCTAATAAGCCTCATTATACTTGTCTTTTAAAACTCTAACTTCAATCTCCACGAAAATCTGATCTCAATTGTCTGTCTCTTCAATAAATATGATCTTATCCACTGCAAATATCCTCCAAGTTTGACCATATTTTTTAGCAAATCTAATTTCATTGTTTCAAAAACCCTCCAGGAAAGCTCTGTCAAAACTTGGAAATAAAATATTTTGCATTTTGTCTCATTCTGTGCAAATTTAATTTTATTTTGAGAGAGAACTCTAATAAATGCGTCCAAATTTGATCTTATCTTCCTTTGAAAATCTGATTTCAACTGTCTATTAAAAACCCTTTGTGAATGCATATTTCAAGTCTATGAAATAAAAAAATTACACCAGACTATGGAAAAGACTATGCCCTAAAACTTTAATCTTTTTGCATTTTTTACTGGTTTGTCTATGCAATTTTAATCTTATTTCCTCTTTAATATTTTTCACAGAAAATAATTCTTTTAATCCTTTTATCCTTTAAATCATGTGCATATTCCTTTCTCTACCTTTGAATTTCATTTTTTATGCATACTTTTTTGCCCAAATTTCACTAGAATTGGACACTTGTCATCTTTTGATTTGTTGCTCCTAACTGGCCTAGGAAACTCTACCTCTAACCATGGTTCACTTTGGAGACTTTGAGACAACTTAGTCTCTAAGTCTCTAAGATATTTTCTCAACCATTAGTTTACTTAAAGACTCGGAGATAACCCTCAGTCTCTAAGTCTCTATAAGATTTAACTTGACCACACCCTTAATGATGCCTTGACCACTGTTAACTTTCTAGTGTGTCTCAGAGTCTCTAAGAGATTTTCTTAACCATGGATTTACTGGGAGATTAAACATGACCCCTTGATCTCAATCTTGATTTGATGGTGGTCGCTCAATCTTAGAGTGAAAGACACTTAACATTTCTCTTTACGTTACTTCACAACTGCGGTTAGTTGACCTCCAATAGTGTGATCTCTGATGCTATCTTCTGACTATGGTTTTCTTTCATGACTACATAGTCTCTGAGTCTCGAAAGCCCTAGTAGTCATGTCAAAACATCTTATGACTTCACCTGATGGTTAACTGACTGCCATTCGCGTGATCTCACATGATTTTCTTTAGCCACAATTACCTTTCGAGACTTCACGACCACTCGCCATGTGTCCTTTCATCCTTGTCATCATCTACATCACCCGTCTGCAAAATTTGGTTGTCTTTGGTCACCGAACCATTTCTTGAGGCACCCATCACCTGCACGTCTTGAGAGCCTCCAACTATTTCTCACATTTTATTATGTTTCTATTTTTCCTTATAAACATCTCAAATTGCCTTCCCACCACCAATGTGGAATTAAATTTCTACATGTTTATAAGTTTTTCTGTATATTTTGCCCAAAATTTGGGGCCCACCAGCGCATTGACTCCCCCAGCCAAGGGGGCCGCAAAGGAGCCTCTTGGCTTCTTAATTATTTCACTTAGTGAGTGCTGCAATATAAAAACCATTTAAAAAACCCATCCACTGTGCATGTGGGATATATGCATTTTAAGTTTTTTAAAATTCTACAGCCTCCATGCCTAGCTTTTCCTCCATCTCTCCATGCTTCATCCATGGTTTATGCCTGGCATCTCTCCATACAATGTGCAGTCTTCTTTGAACATTTTTCATACTCTATCATTTGCATTTGCTAAGGTTTAAATATCCTTCTAATGCGTAAGCTTTATGTGGTCTCCTGCGCAATTTCATTTGTATCATGCATTTTTGTTTCAGTAAAACAAAAAAACAACTTTGATGTTCAACATCTTGGTTTTACATCTTCCATTGGCCCTCATGTCCCTTGCGCAGACTTTACAAATTTCATTTGAATATTTTAAGAGATTAAAATCTATATTACTTTTACCAAGCATGGTCTCTGTTGTCCTGCATCTGCAAATTGCATTGCATTTAGTATATATTTTGAATATTTTAAAATCCCTCTTCTCATTTAACAAGGGCTTCACCAATTTACACTTCCTTTGCATTTGGAATGTCTTCATTTAAAAATTCTATTTACCATGCGTGGGGAATGGTCCACACATTGAGAAGCGTGTTCAAATATTTGCACTTGCCATTTGTGTTTTCCATATTCCCCAAAAAGTTGCACCATCCTTCAATTACTCCTCCACCATGTTTTTCCCAATATCTCAAACCTGCCAATAGCAATTTGAAATGTTTAAATGCCAATGCTCATGCCCTGCGTGGGAAACCTTTGCATTCCAGCGCTAGTTACTTGTTTAAAAAAAAAGAGAACACTCTTCCAAATTTGCTGGCCTTTGATTATACGGATTGCTTGTGTATTTAAACTCCCTTTGTTTTCAAATTTCCAGTGCAACATTTACAAAACATGACCCATCTTCCAAGGTCATACGGAAGCTTCTAGATTGCACAGTCTTCTTGGTTCTTTCTTGTGCTTACACCTTCCATTGCATTCCATGCAATTTGAAATGTTTTCAATCTTTACGCTGTAAATAATGTTTGTATTTGCCAATGGTATTGATATGAAAGTATTTTGTTATTTTTAATATCAAACTCCTTCAATGTTTTCACAACTAGGAGTTATTGCATTTTGAAATTGTATTTGATTTTAATACCCTCCTCCCTCTAAGGTCTCATATGTAGATATTCAAACATTCAAACAATAAACATGCCTTTTTTATGCTTCCACCATGCACAAGATCCTTAATTTAACTTGCAACTACTAATTGCATTTGCAATGAAAGATTTTAAATGTGTTAATGAAACATCAACCAAATAAAACTCCACATAGCAGCCAAGACATTAGATCAACTCCTAAGGATATTTCACCTTGAATAAAAATTCTTTAACACATATTGAGTATGCACGCAAAAGGGCTTTGCTAGATCTTACTCCATGCACAAGACACAACTGATCAAACTTGGTTATTCTAGAATACTATGCAGTTACAAATGTAAAAACAACATAAATTTCATTTAGATTGGCCTTTGAAAAAATACCAAAACATGCTTTGAGACTTACCCACCAATCCAGGTATTACATTTACATGCAAAGAGTATGGATCCACAATCGGTACTTGAAAACAAATACCAGATAAAAAGTTACCACCTTATGAAAGTGACTACCCTGTGAAAGCAATCTTCTTTAACACTGTCAATCTGCATAAGACACCCTCAGATTTGATTTCAAAAACTAATCAAAAGAGACTCTTATAGTATGATACGTAGAACATAGATTCACTTTCATATATGGATTATGAAACTTCAACTAGCTTTCTCTAAAAATCCACTAATCAATTATTACTGCATCTCAAAATCAATCACTAAATTTTTTTTTGAGCTTTAATACAGTAAAATACAGATATTGGATTTGGAATTAGCTAAGAAAAGTGGACAACTGGATTGGTCTGAGTCTGAAAATCTTCAAGAATGTACACTTTCATGTTTATAATGCAGAGGAATACTCAATTATTCCTGGGGAATTCAACGTGGTACAAAATGCAAGACCTCAAAGTAGGGAACTTAGTAATTCTGCATTTGACACTCATGAAATCAGAATTAATTGTAAATAGAATGGCTTTGGAAAACTTGTCATCTGACTTCACAGGGATCTGAAAATAGGCATGGATTTTTACAAATCATGTCTACAACATCATGGAACACTTCATAATTGCATGCCTATCCATCTAGTAAGAGATGCAAACCTTCAAAGTAGGTCATTTGGGAATTCTGAATAAGTGCAAAGTGGAGATTTGGGAAAACACCTCCAAATGGCCAGGTAAAAGTACAAACCCATGTCACACTTTTACAAAGGAAGAGGACCACAACATGAAAAATTGTTAAACTTTAATGAAATAAAAGATGCATTTGTGTTTAGAATTTGAAAATGATGTAAACTAATGAAATGTGTAAAATTGGATGTAGTTTATGCCTATAATTGTTCAATTTTTTTTTTAATAAGCATTGACCTGGTTTTTAAATTTTTTAAGTCAAATTTTTAATTGCTCAAAAAATTGTTGAAAATGTCGGGTCTAGTTCCCTTCAACTAAATATATGCAAATAAACTTTTTTTCCTCTGATTTCAGAATATGTTTTAGATGACATGTACAACTAGTGCATAAAAAAAGAAAGATTGGTTTTCGGTATATATTTTGTCTGTTATAACTATTCAAAGTCAGAGTTACCCGAATTAACAGTTTTTTTCTCCCTCCACATTTTCCCTAGAAAATCTAAACCAAATACAAAATAAATTACATATTCTTAAAGCCTGACTCTCTCCTCTAGTGTTAAATATAAGTTGTAAATTTTTCTGACATGGTTTGCTATTTTTTTTATTTTTTCGAACGAGCGTGTTCTTCAATGTTAAAATACCTACTTGGATTTTTTCAAATGATAATATATTATAAGTAATTAAAACACAATAAAAATTATATGACCATAATCTAGACTCCAAGCTCTACAAAAGGGTATATTTAGATTTTAAAAATGGTTGAGTTTTGATGAAGAAATCAGTTGTCTAAGTGAGAAGTTCTATAATTTTGAAATTTTTGCCTATTTGGCTGCCACATAGACAGTTTTGGCCGAAATTGGTTCGGTCGAGCCCCTGTATATAAATATATGCCAATTCTCCATCGATAGAACATAGTTAGCTTATATTTACTCATGAATTTTCAGCTGAAACTGGTCCAGCCAAACCAGTTCTGGCTGAAACTCATTTTCCACATCAATGCCACATGGTGCCATGTTTGTACCACATATGTACGGCTGAAAATATTTTGGCTGAAACTGTTTCGGCCAAAAATATGAAAATGGTCATCATGTGCGACATAGCTTCGTGCTTTTACCTGGCCATCTCCAAAACATGTCAAAACTAAAATATGAGAGGTGGAGCCCACTGCACTTAATAAATGAAAGGTTTTGAACCCACTTCCTAAGTGGTATCTCATGGAAATTATCAAACTTCTTTTTACAAGCATCCAAAATAGGCCTTTCATAAAATATTTTAGGGTGAGGAACTTATACTTAGGGAAATTTTTAGTGTAGTCACTCAAAAATATACCCAGAATTTTAGAGTTCTGACATAGTAAATGAGGTTGATCATGCTTATCATTTCAAGGAATGGATGTACTTCTTTATCCAAATAATCCTCAAGGCATCCAATTTATTGACTTGGGTGAAATCATAGCTGAAGAAATCCACAAACAACTCAATAATGGTCATTTTTTGTGTAGAGGTTTTTATATGTCTTCAAATTTATTTTAATTCTTAGCTTGTACAAAAGAATGGAAGGGTTTGTACCATGAACCATTAGCTGAAGGAATTCACATTTATGAGTACTATCTGTATTTGCAAAGAAGAAGGTGCTTCACAAATTATGAGCAGGTGAATAATATATTTTTAGGAAAAGTCACCCATGAACTTGTTGGGATCCCAAAAAAATAGTTGTCTGGAGAGGCAGTACAACTTATTAACATTTTGGAATATTTTACACTTAATTTTCAAGATTTACTTATCTCAGAGTGGGAGGATTTGATGGACATTCCATAAAAATCCCAATACATTGGACTACTTTGTATTTGCAGACTTATGTAGGAAAGTGGCTCATGTGACTAAGCAATATTCACCTAAACCAAGGTTGGGTACTTGTTTCTCTATTGAGCTTGGTGTGTCCAAATGCAGAACTATCTCTAATGCCCTTAATTTAGAAATAGACTTCCTAAAGTTCAATTTTCAATTCTATAAAGAAAGACCAAACTTCAATAATAAAGGCTTTGTCAGAATTCATTTTATGCTGAAAGAAGATTTATTACCATTACCTCATCTTGAAGATTAATGGGAAGACTACAATGATGAGAATGAGGTTCTAGAGAGGCTGTCGAGAAAATTTTCTCTACAATAGATTGTTATCCTGGGCGTGAAAATGAATATTGAAAGTATCAAGGATGAAAGTGATTTTGTGGTAGATCCTCTATATGAAGAAGTAAAAAATATACCATTTCTAGAAATTGATTAGGCCTTAATAGAAATTGAATATTTAGAATTGAAATCACTCCTAGTGATTAGGAGAATAGATAAATGGATTAAAGGATGAAAAGGGAGGAAAAAGGGTATTCTAGAGAAAATGCTAGATAAAAATACTGGGAAAGAAAATGAGAAGAAATATGTTAGGATTTCTAGAAAATATAAAGGTCATTCCTCTAGTTATAATGAAAATGTTAAAACTTGTGATGCAAGTAGTCCTAAAATCAATATTGAGAAATTCACAGTGCTTAAAGAGCTTAGTGACCTCTTACCATTTGATGCCTCAGGCATGGTCACTAGATGAAGGTCAAAATACAAGCAAGAAGTACCACAAGGTAGAGAAGTGATCATTCATTTAGATTTAGGTGAAGAATCAAGAAAGAAGATGGATACTCAAGATGTTGAATTCTCTAGTTGCGATATGGACTCCCAGCTAAATAATATTATTTATTTGGAAGAGGTAGTAGATATTTCTAAGACATTTTCTATGGTAGATTTAATACCAATTAAACCTTCAATCACAAGAGACACACCTAGTTCCACTCCAAAATGGTTGGAAGTGGCAGTGAGAAAGAAAATAAAGGTGGTTCATGTATTAGTTCCCCTAGATGATATGTTAAGAAAATTTCTAGGTATGACTCCTAAGACTGGAAATTTTAAGACTAATGGCAGAATGTCAATGGAATTAGACACGAATAAATGGGTTACAGAGGTAGAAACAAATAGAACAAATGAATAATTTGAACAACCTAAGGTTGAATATTTCTTTGTAGAGTAGATCAACCTAGGTGTTGCAAATATAGGGGCAGACAATAAAATCATGCTAGCCTCTACAAAAAGAGTGATAAATCATTCTCGAAAGGATTAAAAAGAAAAAGAGAGAGTTAAAGTCACATTTGTGGGTTATGGCGGTGTACATAGAAGCCATGAGGGGCCCTGATCCACAATCACTTGCCCAAAAACCTCTAGCATTTAATCCCAGATCACCATATAGCCATAAATTCTTGGATCAAGTACAGAGAGGAAAAACAACTATGGGATTTTTTTTATAATTAGTTGGATAATATAGTACAACAGGGTAAGAAATATGTCGTTACTTCTCAAGAATTTTATACTGATCTGATGGCTACCACTATTGATTTAGAAGACCAAATATCAATGTGGGAAAAAGAAGTGGAAAAGTAGGCAAATGTAGTAACACAGATTTATGAAGTTAATAAATTCATAGTTGTGAACTTCCTAACTAAGAAAATTTTCAAGAACATAGATGGTAACATGTTATATTCTTGCAAAAAGAATTTTGAGTGGCGTAACTATATCCTAAGACAAGGGAAAATTGAATATGTTAAATTTAGTAGCGAGGTGCAAGAATTAAGCGTGTATCTGGAAGATGAAATTTAGTGCCATCATGTTTTGTATCTCAATGAAAATGGGGTCATTAATAAAGATGGAGACTCCGTCCTTGTAAAACTGAAGAAAGGAGTTGTGAAATTTAAACAAAACAGGCATTTGACGGTAGAGGATATGTCCACAACAATGAAGATTGAGGCATTGTTGTGTGTATTCTTCATAAAAATTCCAAACAGAGTGAATAAATTTAAATACATCAAACAAAAAAGAGACATGTGGAGATAGAGGGTGATGGAAGTTAGCATTCCTAATTTTCCTGTCATGCAATAGTTTGTTGGATTATACAAGAAATGGAAAACTGCTCAGATTATAAATGCTCAATTTTAAGGAGAGAAAAGGGTTGGAGATGTGGATACAAATACTAATATCATATTTTATTTATTTTGATGTGAATGTTTTCAAATGATATTTTTCATCTTTCAATGAATGATAAAAACACGTTACAGTTGGTTTTGAATCTTTGTGTTCAAAGTTATTAGAGCTGAATTTCTTTGTGAATTTCATTTTGGTTAAACTGTGAGTTGTCTACTTTCAAATAATATTTTCATTAACATCCATAACAATAGTATGGAGTGAGAATTTATTGTTGAAATTGTTTATCAAACACTTATTCTGTTTGGAAAGATCCTTGAGTCTTCTTGAAGTGAATGTTATGTACTTTTATAATTTTGTTTGTTACATGTTGATGTAATGAATGATATATGCCTTAAGCTTTTGGATTAAAAGTAAATGAGAATGTTGATGGAAATTTCAATTCATTAAAAATCATACAAAGGGAGTTGTACCTTTCAAAATTCAGAGGGAAATCATTTTGGATTAGCCAACACTTTCTTAGAAAATTTGGGGGATATTTGATTCTAAGAAAGGTAATGCAACAACTTAAGGTAGTAAGAAAGTATCCTAATAAAATCATTATATTTTTTCCTTTATATTTTTCTAATAGGATTAGGATAGTGTTTGATCCTTATTAGTCTCGCCTATCTATAGGCGAAGACTAATTTTTTCACCTTCACTTCTTTCATATTTATTTATTTGCATCAAACATTGTGCTTTCAAAAAAAATTAAAGCAAATTCCTAAGTTTTGTGGCTTTCTAATATTTATTTTGAAATTTTTATTTATTGGTCTTTGATATTTTTTCTGGCGGTTTTTTTTTTTTCTCATTTAAAAATTTAAGAATTTTTGGTGTGGCCAATGAAAAACCAAGAGGAAAGAAAATATTTGTAGGTTTCTAATGTTCGTTCGGTTGAATGATTTTGGAAGCTTCCCTCATACTCGAGATGCTTCCCTCCTACACTGGAGATGGACAATGGAAATTCTCTCAAATTTCTTCCACTCTCATAGTCACACACAAGAAAATAAACCTATGCAATTGAATGGTGATTAGAAAACTAGGAATACCTACACTTCACAGGAATGTGTATGCGACCTACACTTTAGATAGAAGTAACTCAACAATCTGTAAAATAGACATGGACACACATATTGTCCATAAGATTCTTTAAACTTTCCTCACATGCCCACGGTAAAATCTCATGGTATCACTTGAAAACTTTAGATTTCCCTTAGTACGATTCCATTCCAACTGTTTCATCAAATTTTAATGCAATTTTATGATTTTATTTTGTTTATCCTATCTCCCCTATAATTGGGTCTAAAACTAATGCCACAATTTTGGGCTCTTTCACATACTGACAATTAGCAGGTTGTACAGTATAACCAATTTTGGCATATGAAGGACTTCAATAGAAAACCCCCAAGCCTGATTGGCATCTTGGAAAATGCTATGAAATTCATTGATAAACTGTGGTGCTTTCCTTTGCAAAAGGCTGTGATCTTCATTGATAAATTGTGGCCCTTTCCTTTTGATAAACTATTGCAGGGTTACACTTACATTCTCACCCACCCTGGAGTACCCAGCATTGTAAGCCTTTTTTCTATTCTATTCTTTGTTCTTTCTTTCTTTTGTGTTTGCAGAGATAAATTTATAGTTTACCGCACTTATTTTTTTGTGGATTTCAAGAAAAAATATTTCTATATAGCCATTTTCTGTTCTATTTTTCTTTGTAGAGTAAAAGTTCATATTTTTGTTAGTTCTTACCTAGGAAAAATTCAACCATTGTTTGTTCAATCTTTCTTTCTAAGAAGAAATTATACTGAACAACAATTGTTTTTTGTGTTTTTTTCAAAAAATTAATCTGCAGAGCCGTTTTCCATTCTTTTTTTTTTTCCTTTCTTAGAGGTTCAATGTATACCCTTTTTTGTTCTTTCTAAAGTTAAATTTAGCCTTTTTTTTGTTTGTTATTTTTTCTCAGCAGAAACATAATATTTTGTACCCAAAAAAATGCTTGCCCAGTTTCAAATAGCTGATCATCTTTCCTTTTTATTCACCCACTAACTCGTATGTATTGAGTTTTTTTTTCAAACATATGTCACTGGTTAAGCTCCTTGTATATGGTACTTAGCATAATTCAAACAAGGGTAATAGCCATTATGGAGTCAAGAGGTAACTCAAACTTTAGGAACACACTTTGATCATTTGAAAAAAAAAGATTTAGGACATTTGCTTTTGTATGTGCAATTTTTAATATTTGTATTAATTGAAACAATGTCTAAAATAATTTTTCCAGGTGAATTTTCAGTCAATGTTTCCATGCAAGTGCAAATTTTGATTAATTTTTTGTTAGTGCGCTATAACTATATTATTTCCTTCTAAACTCAAATCATTTGGAAAAATTTGTAATTTCTATCTACCAATCACTTTTTAAAACTATTTCCATCTTTATTGTGAAATTCAATCATGGAATCAACATAGATCATTTATAACTCTCCTGTCTTTTAATGTGCATTCACAACTTGTCGACACCTTTGGGTTTAGGGTTTTTAGACAAAACCCTAAACACACAAATTAGGGGAAATCAAACAGAGACCAAGATTATTCAGAGTTGAATAACTCCATGGAGAGCCAGAAAATAGATGCATAAAATAATATGAATTATGTTGAATTAATTATATATTGCCACTTTTTAATGTTCTCTAATGTTGTGCTTTTATTTATCTGATGTCATTTTCATTTCTATTTACTGCAGAAGGATCATGAGTTTAAAGTTCAAATGTTGCAGAAATTGTAGCTATTGAGCCCATAATTATCAAGCAATCTTTGATAAACCAAGTTTGAGAGCTCTTTGTCAAAAGGTTAGGATTTCCAACAATTGTCATTTCATGCCAATGCCTTTCAAAATTTATGCTTGCATTCGCCACTTAGTTCAGGCTTTCTATACAGAACTCCGATGAACAATATTAGGGGAATGAAATGTAGGTGGGGATCTCTATTAAATTTCAATAATTATTATTTGAAGGTACCGAGAAGATATAGAACAGAGTCACACAAAAATCACCATTACATTATTATTAGCCATTGTTATGCTTGATTGATATTTCTAAAATTGGTAGAAAGGTACATTGTTCACATAAGCAGTCTGGCGCTTTCAAAAAGTGTTTTTTGGTCATAAATTTGATACTTGTGATAAAGTTATATTTTCTCATTAACATTTCTCATAGTTATCTATTTGTATCCTTTCATACATCTTTACTGTCAGAGTAAGTCCCAATGTCTAAAAAAGAGGAAAAAAAAGAAAAATTGGTAGTTAATTTACAGAACAGTGTAGATTGTGTTAAGAATTGGGCTTGGAATTGCATTGTACTTATTTAGTTATGTGTAGGTTTGGTAGTTAAGCCTAAGGATTATAATTTATAACTTAAAATTCTTGTTATAATATTTGTGGCTTTGAAATGCCCTTTTGTCCAGATTCTGTGAAACTATTAAAAAAGGATGTCTCAAACACATAGAAATGAAATCAACAAGTAGCAGACATGAAAGTGGCAGGAAACCAAGACTATTCAATTTCCTACAAGATTCTTCCAACTTCACTGTTTCTTACAGGCCATCTAATCTAAATAATTCTCCTCAGGAAAATAAGACTTCATGGTTGAAAATTGTAATTTTTCTCGCACTCAAACCCATGCATATTGTTGAAAGCTGTTAGGATTTATAAGTGGCATTTATTTCAGAAAAGGCTACAATTTTTTTCACATTTACTTATGAAGAAAATGTGAAGTAAAAACAATTCTTTCTAAATATTATAGAACACAAACCCCATCTATGTTTACACACCATATTGAAAACATTTTGCAGAGCTCTAATTTCTCGTTCCTGAATGAATTTCAGTAGCGTTTCAAATTTTTTGATAACAATGCTTCCTCCAACATCAGCAGTGTCTAGTCAGTCCACGATTCACCTACCATATTGGGAATGAATGAATATATGTCAACTTCTCTTTCAATCAGCATATGATTGAACCTTTTAGTTTCTATTAGCATGAAGTGAAAAATTGGTGTGAAATAAAGTTGCAGCTTCCAATAAGGATACAAAATGTCATTCTTTAAAAGTGATGTAATCCTAATAAACATGCAAAAAAAATAAAATTTAATGAGATTGGAATTTACACTCATTCATGTAATCAAAAGAAATTAATTGCAAAATCTCATTAAAATTACAACTCATTTCTGTAATAATAATATTTTTTATTTACAGTTGTTAGAAAAGAGAGTAACATCTCAAATGTGTGTTTGGTTCTCTAGAAAATCAATGCTAGTTGATAGCTAGGAGAAAAAAAAGGATTTTGTGTTAAAGCCTAAAAGAGGTTAATAAAATCAAGTATCATATTACTTAATATCAACTATATTTTTCTTCATAAAGAAACTTGTGCATGAGTTCTTCATGGACATCATGGTGCATTCTCGCAAGGGAAGCCGCAACTATTGACAAGTTGACTCTCAGGGAGAATGTGAATTATTTTGTGTTGTCATTATAGAAACAACGTCATATGAAGTTTTGTCAAGTAAACTTGTAAGATAAAATGGCTAAGTACAAAAGACAGAGCAGATTAGAGATATGTAGTCGATCAAAGCACCAACACACGTCCAACAGAATGAATCAAGACATGCACATTCACACATAAGCTCTATGATATGTTTTTATGCTTACACTATACACGCATGGTACGGAATGTTAGTCCAAACAAGTTACAAAAAGATCAAGTACATTAGCAGTTCAGAAAATAGAGTATGAAGCTGACTTCATTTTTTTTATTAGCGTGTAATATTTTGTTTTATAAAGGCTAAGCACCTAGTGTAATAAGTTTTTAATCATGTATTAAACACTATTGTAAACATGCTTAAGCCAAAAAAAATTTAAGCGTTGTGAATGTTGTTTTTGGGCCGACTAAGGTCTTGTTTATAGTCGCATCTATTTAGGCACGAACATATATATATATATAACATGCAAAGTTGTATTAGAGTGTGTCAAAGAAATATGCAGAAGAGAGATATAAAAGAACAGTATAAGATGTTAGAATGAGATAAAGCTCTTGAAGAGTATAAGACCATCACCGCATAACTGATATTGATCAGACAAGTGTGTCACATACAACAGTTGACTTTTTGGATACAGTGTATATATATTATCAAGTAGGTTGTAGCCTTCATCCTATTAAGCAGTGAGCTTCTTGGATAGCGAGTCCTCACCCCTAACAGGGTTATTTGTAAAAGACTCCTAACAGGGTCAGGCACTTGACCAGGTCATTGTACTTGCATTGTAAATACTACTCCTAACAGCGCAAAGGAACTTTAACAGGTTCATTAAACTAGTGAAATATTTGTGGGTACTAATTCCCACCAGGGTTTTCCTCCGATCAAGGTTTCCCCATAATCATATCATGTATTATGTGTTCTTGTATTAATCTTCAAGTGATATATATTTGGTTTATGCTTATAATTTCTGAAATATAATAAATAGACAAACACTAATTCACCCCCCTCTCAGTGTTTCTAACAATTGGTATCAGAGCTTTGGTCCTCTGAAAGGAAGTTCAACCAATTAAGGAGATCATGGATTCAGTAGAAGTGAAACATATGAGAAAGAATCTTGAAGTAACCCTTGAACATCTTGATAGATCTGAAAAAGAAAATGAGGAACTTAAACTAAAATTTGATGGCTCTGAAATCCTTATCAAGAAATTAAGGAAAGATCTGAAAGATTTCTCTACAAATGATTTAGGAAAAATGGTCAAGAAGCTGAATGAAGAAAACATGTCTTTGAAAGATAAAATTGAAGATCTGAATGAACAACTTAAAGATAGCCTAACATCCATTGAAGAAAATACCAAAGAGAGAAAACAATTAGATGATGAACTTATGCAAGAAAACTTTAAAATCTTGGAATTAGAAAACATCAAGAGAAAGATAGAATCTTAACTAACAGAAGCAAAAGACAATATTGATAAACTACACCCAAGTCCTGACCTAATTCAATCACAATTGTATGCACAAAATTTAAAAGGCGATACCACTGGTTTGGGATACAATGTAGCTCAAATTGAAATCAATTCAATACAAGAAAGAAACAAATCACATTAGACATCCACTGAAGCAAAGAAGACAGAGAATATTGCAGAGGATAAAACTGAACCACATAAAGATGAACTCAAGCAAGTTAACAAAACTTATTATGCTTGTAACAAGCATGGACACTTGGCAAGAGATTGTAAAGAAGTAAGACCTTTTAATGGTTATTGTTACTCCTATAATAAGTTTGGTCACAGGGCTATACATTGCAAAACAAATCATAGAAATCAGTCACAACAAAACCAAAGAAACATGACTCAATACAATCATAGAAATCAACCTCAAAGAAACCTTCAGAACATTAGATGTCAGATATATAATTATAATGGACACAATACCAAGAAGTGTAGCATAATGAATATCAACATCATACCTCCTATCATTTGTCATTCATGTGGAAAAGTAGGGAACTTCTCAAGGTTTTGAGGGTCAAGAACACAAAGACAAGAGAATCCTACAAATTCACTATTTGAAGAAACAGGAGAAGTTAAGTTTGTACATGCCAAAACATATTTAGATAAAATCTGGGCTGAAGTAAAGAAGGACAATGAAGAGAACAAGGTAGTAGATGCATCCTTAGTTGACACACCTTCTAGTTCTCGATAGTTGACCCTCATGGTCTTTGGGGGAGCTATTCTAGCTCTAAACCCCTGCATGGCTGGTATACTCACCTCCGAGTATGTGCCTATGGATTCATGTACATAATCACAAAATAATATTGTATACATGCATGCATTACCTTTACTTCATTCAGAATAAATTTTGAAATTCTCTCTATAAACTGCTTTACGACAACAAGCATTAAATGCAATAATCTTTTATATAAACTGATAAAAGATCTTTAAACCTCACTTTGCATTCAAGATTGGACATTCAGAGAGAACTGGAGCATTGAGCATCAAAACACTACATATTAAGGAATTGGTTTGTTTGTGATTGGATTAAAGATTGAAATGGAACCCTAGCAGTCACGTCATTTCAGAATCATTGTGAAACCCTAATTAATCAAGTTGCAAGCAAGTATGGAAACCCCTATTCTATTTGACATTGCTGAAAGAAGGAGATTTGTCTTTAAGAAGCATCCATTCAAGTCTATACTAGATGATGTTGAACGAGCATTCTCTAAGACCCTGCTTGGAGTTATAGACATAGAAGACATTCACGCTTACATCTACTATAAGAAGGAAAATTTTGGGGACAACAACATAGAAACTCTTATGGCTTAAATGATGAAACCTGATTATTCATTCAAAGATGAATATTCACATCTTATTGACAACCCTATTTTTCAGTATTCTAATGCGCACGAGTTCTATGAACCAGAATGGGTTAAAATCCTACTGAGTAGGATACATGATGACCTTTGTTGGATTGTTGAATTTCCTATCTGCATAACCTTAGACCTAATTCATGAAATGACTAGACTTTCAAAGACTGGACCAGTTCTTCCCACTGGTAAGGATATTAAAATGTAGGTTGAACAAGTTTTCTTATCCAGAAGTGATAGGCGCGACATGACAGTTAATCCCATTGAGGCTGATGACAACAAATTGGTTACTATGATTCTAGGTTACAAGTTCCAGCATGCAAGCAGACTGAATAGTGTATCTGCAACTACTCTACTGGAAACAATTAAGATGGTAAAGGATAATACTTAGTATAACCTATGTGAGATATTGCATGCATAGTTGATTGATAACATTAGAGCTTTCAAGCATGACATGAGAAAAATATTCAGATTTGGCTCTTTGATCATCTATCTCTACTTCCACATTGTTGGTAAAGTTGCCAATCTTTACCTAGACAGGAGTAAACCTACTATGTCTCAGATATCACTCAAGCCTACATCAAAGAGCAACGTGAAGGATTCAATGGACATGGAGATCAAAACATTTAGGATCAAGATGCATAAAAGGTTCAGAATACCAGAAAAGATAGTTGTTAAGTACAAAGACACTATATGCTTCATGGTAGAAACTAACTGTACTTGCATGGAGGTTATTGAACCTAGAACCAAATGGATTCATCCACTTGGATATGAAGTTGAAGAACATGTGTTGGAAGGATATGCATAAGTTCTTTTATCTATGCCTAAAGATCCAAATGAACCAAGATGGGGAACATACAGAGAAAAGACAAATCAAGTCGATTCTATCTTATACAGTGCTGACAACAAAAGGAAGGCATCAAGGATTACTTCAAATATCCTAAAAGTTCATGGGGTTACACAAGAATACCTAGACAGAGATGGGGAAGCTAAGATTGCTAAAGAACTTGAGAAAACTCCTACATAGGTGAAAATGGAAAAGTCTGTTGACATGCCTAAGAAGAAGAAGAAGAAATCTGATGAAGGTACATCTGTGCCATCAACCACCATTGATCTATAATCCTCTCCACCTTTTGTACCCAGTAAGTTAACCAGAAGGAAGAAGAAAGTTCCTACAAGTCATCCATCCTCTAGGACCACAAGGAGCAAGGTAAAGAACACTCAAGCCCCTCCTGAGGTAGGATTTATACCTGGTCTAATAGTCCTACAGAACAAAATTGTTAATGAAGGAAGACTAGAATCTATCAAGAATGTCTATGACAAATACCAAGGGATAGACAAATTATAAATTCACTCTATGATCATCTCTCACATGATTAAGTTCAAGAAGACAGTATTGGAATTTAAAACAATCATACCAGACAAGGTATGGAACATACTTAATGTATTGAAAAGGCAATAAATTGAAGAGGATATGAGGATAAGAGAAGAAACATTAGACAGTCTTCTTCCAGTTTGCTCACTTGATGAGAAAAACATTCTATTGGATCTAGTAAAGCCTCATCTCATAACCAAAAGAAGAGTTCTCCATATCATGAACAAAGAATATGAACTGGTTGGTGAAGAGACTCAGAAAACATTTGAGCAAGTATTTCTAGACAGAAATATGTATCCATCAACTGTGCCTATAGCAAAGGTAACTCCAGTTCCTCCCAAATAGATTACAGAACTAGTGATTCAAAATGCACATAAGACAAGTCCATAGGTTTCAGCACCTTTAGTTTCAATAGCTTCTAATACAATCAAAGATTTAGGAGAAACTATTGTGATTGATGATAAGAAGATATCCATGACCACTTCTGAAAATGATATGGACAAAGTTGAAAAAGCATTTGTAAGCACTGAAGAGACAAAGGAGGTATGCACTGATGACACATCTTTACAACAAGATGAAGTTCCCGCTAAAGATTCAATAGATTTGAATACAGAGGAAGAAAATCAAACTAATGAGACACCAGTTATGGAGATTCGAGTAAAAAGTGAATGTATGTATACTAGTCAGAATACTATATTCACCCCATCCATTCAACCATCAACTTCATTATTGTCAAGTTTAACTCTTGATTCGGCAAGTCTAGATGCATTGGGAGAAGAAGACTTGATCAAGATCAGTGTCCTAGCCATGGAAAAAGCCAAAGAGAAACAAGTTATGAGAAACCCTCTCTTTTTGGATTCAGTGAACATTCTAAATGACCTAGTGCCTGTAGACAAGAAGGTGGCTAAAATTCAGTCAATTGATGATGTAGATAGCATCCTAACAAGCTTCAAGGTACACTTTACAAGTCTAGTAGACTCATCTTCTATAACTGTAGAGGAAGAGTATAAGAAGGAAAGATTGAATGAATTGGTAAATAATTTTTATTTAGATTTAAATTTATTAAAGATTGGTCAGACAATATTGAAAAAGTTGGCATCAAAAACCAGAAAGGTAATAGGAAATTGCATAGATAGAGGCAAACTCACCTTTGAGATTATCAAAAAGAAAGAAGAGGTAGATATCTTGGTTGATAACATAAGACAATCAGTTGAAACATAATCCCAAGACTTAAACATCTACAAAAAAATCTATCAAGGGCACATAGACAAGATTGAAAAAGCTAAAATGGAGATCAGCAAGATATGAATCAAGCAGACTCAACTGAGAAATGCACTTGCGCCCTCCTTAGTAGTTTTGAATGAGAACATCAAACAGATAGATGAAACCATTGTTACCTATGATCAAGGACCCAACATGTATCTGACAAAGATGGAAAATCTTACATATGCCCTATGTGCCCATCTACAAACAGTTGATGCACTAAAGGCATTCATGCAGCAAGAGATCAAGAATCTAGAGATAGCTTATCCAAATGTATATTCAGAGTAAGTACTCAAGGACTCAAAATTTTTACACCTTTGTCATTAATGTCAAAGGGGGAATAATGCATATAAGGAGTATGTGTATATGTTATATATATGTTAAGAACTATGAATAGAAGAGGATGACATATAGTTTTCTGGTGTTAGTCAAAGTTTGAGTAACTTGGCCACATTCCTTTGTTGCCATTAATGAAAAAGGGGGATATTGTTGGAAAGTTGACTCTTAGGGAGAATGTGACTTATTTTGAGTTGTCATTATGGCAACAAAGTCATATAAAGTTTTAACAAGTAAACTTGTAAGACAAAATGGATAAGTATAGAAGACAAAGTAGATTAGAGATATGCAGTCGATAAAAGCACCAACGCACGTGCAACATAACGAATCAAGACATGCACGTTCACATATAAGCTCTATGATATGTTTTTATACTTACACTATACACGCATGGTATGGGATGTCAGTATGAACATGTTACAGAAATATCAAGTACACTAGCAGTTCAGAAAATAGAGTATGAAGCCGACTTCAGTTTTTTATTAGTGCATAATCTTTTGTTTTGTAAATGCTAAGTGCCTATTGTAATAAGTTTGTAATAATGTCTTAAATACTATTGTAAACACACTTAAGCCAATTTGTTTGGAAGCATTGTGAATGTTGTTTTTGGGCTGACTCAGGTCTTGTTTATAGTCGCGTCTATTCAGGCATGAACATATATATACATATATATATACATATATATATATATATACATATATATACATACATATATATACATATATA
>MU223463.1:2909614-2934370 GCA_018584345.1 Thuja plicata
CCAATTCCCCCCCCCCCCCCCCCCCTAGTGTTTCTAACAACATCTGGAAGCATAGGCACAACTACAACAACAATCAGGACCATATTGGCCACTTATAGAATATCCAGCAATAGCACCACCACCAGGCCCATTCTATCATTTTTGTTTAGGATCTAATGATTCCAACAGGACCTTGCTGCACCATATGGGTACCAGGGTGGCTATGCTTATCATGTAGGATATCCAGTTAATGTTTATTGGGATATTTGTAGATTATAAACCTTCCTTTGAGTATTTTTAGAATTGATTATTTAATATAGATTGTTCCTTGTTTCCATTGCTCATTCTTTTATTCTTTCAAAATATGCTAAGGATTCTTACCTAAATATTATACTCATTTTAGGTATAGATGTCCTTGAAAAAGCATATATGAATCTTATTTATTGTTGTTCTGGTTAGATTTGTTGGTTGTTTCTCACTGTAGGACCTTGGGATCCAACAACATGGTGGGCTCACTCAGACCATCAGGATCCATACCCCTATCCCTATCCACCATTTTCTGGTGGCTATTGATATATGGCACCCCCAGCCCCTCCTACAGTAGGTCTCTGAGAAGCACCGACAACTTTGGGAAGCACAAGTGAGAAATTCCATAGAATTAAAAGCAATGTTGATTTTTTTCTTTATTTTTGGACTTTTCATGTGCCAAGTATTCTTAAAATTGATCTTATATTTTTTCGTTACAATCCCCATGGGATTTCCAGTCTGTGTTATGTGTCTGTTTCTTGTTTTGAAAATATTGTATTTGATGTATGCATCATTTTATATTGTTTTTCTGCACTGATCTTTGTAATTATCGCTTATGTTTTTACTATATTGACAAACATTTTTATCCGGTTTTCTTCTCTTCAAACAATTACTGCAATGCTTCATGCTTCTCCGTTTCTGCACAAGGCGTGACTATAGCTCTGCAGAGCTCTTGTTTGTCTTGAGATAATGCAAACTTGTATTTTTTGCCATAAACATTAGATCATTATTATCAATTGTTTATTAGAAAAATATTAAGAATGAAGTATTTAGAATATTTTATTGATAGATCTATGATTATCTAGAAAAAAAATAATGGTATTCAATGCAATTATTATTGTTCCGTCACAAGATGTGAAGAATTTATTATAATTCACATGTGTAATTCAGATTTTTATGATAATTATTACAAATCATTATCCTCATTAAATTTCACCATTCCATTTAAATACAAGACACTATACCAAAAGAATCAAAACTCAATTATTATAACAATATCCTACTATCCAATTATCAGTATTCAATTATTTAACAAAATTAAAACCAAAATATGAAATAACATATTTTAGAAGAACTCTTGAAGATGCCTCACCTACCCTATCCTAGGTTAGATTTAGTCTTATAACTTTTCTTTCAAGAACACAAATTGTCCACTACATAATCATTAAAGATAATGATTATCAATTGATGCATATCTTTCGAAATACAAATTGTCTACAACTACTCACATAACGATTTAGTAATGTATTATATACTATTTTAAGCTTAACATTAGCAGGTGACATCGATAGAAGTGACCGTACAGAGTAAGTTAATGCATTAATGGAGACGACAAATAGAGAAGATAAGCAAGGAGAATATTGGCGTCTTGCATTTCTACAGAGTAAGTTAATGCATTAATGGAGACGACAAATAGAGAAGATAAGCAAGGAGAATATTGGCGTCTTGCATTTCCAAAAAGGTCAAATCAAGAAAATGAACGTGGGTGGGTGCCTTGAGCCATGTGATTGATTGATGAATAAGCCCGCGTGTCAAAGCCCGCAGCATGTAGTGAAGCAGAATTAGGGCTATATAAGGAGGCCGCCTGTATAGGAGTCACGCTGTGGAACAAGTAGCCTCTTGGTGAGAAGGAGAAATATAGTAAGTCGTTAAATAAAGTAGCTCTTAAATAACTGAGCCTAGCGAATGCTCAGCCTGCTCTTTGATCAGTGGAGATTTAAGATATGTAATAGGTTTTATATAAGCTAGTAAGGGATTGTAAGTTTGGCTTTTAACATAATACTGGATTTGGAAACAAACTCTGATTAAATTTAATTTTTATTGCTATATTTTAATACATTTATAAACAAAATTCATATGCTAGGAATAATTTATCTCAATTTTATTACATTGGACGGTCTGCGTTTAGCGAAGGTGGATCTGCGGTTTGCGTATGCGTAGTGGCTATTCAACGAAATCACATCCCCCGATGCCAGCGTGTCCTCTGCTATACCCTAGGTGTGTGCGTTCCTTTTTCCATGTGCTCTGATGTCTTCTCCCCCACTCAAACCTCCTGCAGAAGCCGTATCTTCTGCATTTAACACCATTAATGCCCCTTTAACTTCCCCTTCGACCAACACATTTAACTCTGGTAATGGCACTCATTCTGTATCTCTGGCGACCAAAACATTCTCAGAGGCGGTGGTCAACTCCTCCACGGTCTCTGCTAGTGCTAGGTTTCAACTTGCCATCCACGATGAAGCGCCCGAGCCAGGTAAGGGTTCTGTGAATACCTTGGCCCCTTTCTCCATTTCCCCTAATACAAAAATGATTGGTGAAATTGAGAATGAAAAGTGTATGCTAAAGAATTTTGCTATCTTCTTTGCGGCTGTAGAAATTGAGAAGTGTCCTGCTAGGAAGTTTCTTGACAACTAGTTTCATAACTATTGGAATCTTAAATTAGGGCATAGTATATCATTCTGTAGGCAGTTACAAAAGGGTTTGTTTGTCATATTCTTTAAAAACTCGGAAGCACAGGAGGCTATCCTCAAAAGACAATACTGGAATGTTGGTAGCACCTCCTTTAGTGCCCTAGCCTGGACTCCAGAGGCTATCCATGAGGAGGTGCTTGCCCTTTCGGCCCCTTGGTGGATCATTATCAAGAACCTACCTCCGATTCTGTGGTGTTTTATTAACCATATTCTTGAACCCCTCGGCAAGGTTATTAGGTTTGATGATACTACTCGCCTTGTACCGCATATGGATGCTAGGGCTTTGGTATCCCTTAAGCCTGGTATTGAAATCCCGTCTATTTTAGAGATTAACATCTTTGGTGAAATATTTTCCTGCCCTTTAGAGATTCTGGGCGGTCTGAATGCATGCTTCCTCTACAAAAGAGGACACCTTCGAAGAGAATGCCCTATTATTAAAAGAAAAAATGATGCCGCCAAACCTAATCCCACACCAATTTTTGACGAACCAATTAAGAAAAACTCTAATGTGTCTAATAATCCTCCTCTGTCACCCCTACTTGTGATTTCTCCTGCGTCCACCCACCAAAACCAACAAACCCTAAACCAAACGTATGATGATATTCATGAATCCTTAGATGTTAACATGACAGATGGATTTCAAATAGTTAAAAGAAAATTTGGTAAAAAAAGAAGAAGGAAAGCTAATAATATTGACGGAGTGGTTGATAAAGCAGATAAAATGACTCCACCACCCATGCCCATGCCATCCCCTATTGCTCAATCCACTGTTGATACATCTCCCACCTCTATTGATTCTAAAACATTTAAGGAAATTGATGAGGGATATTATTTAGAGGTCCTACCCGCAACCAACACCAACATGATCTCTATTCCAATGGCGCCCTCGAAGACAAATGAGCACTCTTCCCCGAGCCCTAAATTTGGCAATGGTATACATAGTAATAAGACAGCTGAATCTGACCTTGATGAATTTGACTGGCAAAAAGACTTCCCCAAATCCAAAAGAAGGGGAAGACCTCCTGGCTCGAAGAACAAATTCTCTATTGGGCTCGGAGGTGAGGGATCCGCACAATCTGTTATCTCCAATACCATAGGAGTGTCCAAGGACCTAGTTTGCGTCCCCACTAACAATAGGTCTGAATGAATTGCATTTCATGGAACGTGAGGGGTATTGAGTCCCCGGACAGAAAACATATTGTTATGCGTTTTGTTGACACTATTCATAATATAGATTTCATTATGTTACAAGAGCTCAAGGCTATTGACTTCATGCTGGATGTTAATCTTGACTTCATTTGGAAAGATGCTATTAGAATATGCTCTGATCATCCAAAAGGTAGGGGTGGAGTCGGATTACTCATTAATCCTAAGTGGTCTAATTGCATTACGTATAAAGGTAGGTCTCCATGTAATAGGGCCATCTGGGCCACAATCTACACTAACAATACCACCTTTGGTATCTACTCTATATATGCATCTAATGATCCGCTGGAGAGGTCAAACCAGTGGACTTGGTTGACATCCCTTCCCGACATCCCTTGGATCCTTGGTGGTGATTTTAACATGGTTGAGTCCCAAAAAGATAAACTGGGTGGTCAACCTTTCGCTTGGAAGCCTTCGGAGATGGAGCCTTGGGATAAGATGCTTCAATCTAAACTGTTGTTTGATCCCCTGAAGGAAAATGACAACACCAACCTTGATTTGTGGCAGACCTGGTGTAACTTCCAGCAGGACCCTGCCTGCATCTATGCCAGACTGGATATATTTTATGCTCATAAGAATTACTTTTCCTTCATCCCTGATGAGCTTGTCAACCTTGTCACTATCTCCCCCATGGCTCTTTCCGATCACCATCCCATCTCAGTCCACATAAGGCTAAACTATGCTCATCATACTCCTATGTTTGTCAGACCGAGATTTATTCTCAATACTTCCCTTCTTGAAGATGAAGACATCCTATCTGCTATCCAGCTTATCAATACCTTTAATAAAAATGTCTCCCCCTGTCTTTCCTGTTGTGAAAGATGGCATCAAAACATACTTACCTGGCATGCGCTCCTCCAAAATTTGGGGCAAAAGAAGGCTAAGGATTTTAGATATACTGAGAAAGCTCTTGCTGTCAAATTGAATTCTGCTGAGACTCTTATTCAAAACAACATCTCTGATCATAATCTTTTCCCCATTGTCTCTAAAGCTAGAGATGATCTCCGTCGCCATCAGCAGACCTTAGTCCATGGGGCCAGTATTAGGTGCAGGGCCCACTAGTTGCAGCAGGGTGACAAAGGGACCAAGTTCTTCTTTAACTACCTTAAACAAAAGTAAGGCAATGAAGCCATTAATAGTATAGTTGTTGATAATATTGAGATTGTTAATCATGATGAAATCAAGGGAGCCTTTGCCTCCTACTAAAGTAATATATTTTCTTCTAAAGAAAATGATGAATCTATCTCTCTCAGAAGAGAATTCAGCTCCATTATCCCAAAGAAAATATCTCAGTAAGACTCTGCTCTTATTTGACCAAATATCTCGAAGGAGGAAATTGGGAATGCTAACAATTCCCTTAAGAAAGACAAAACTTTGGGCCCTGATGACCTCCCAGCTGAGTTTTACCAAGCCAACATTAGTTGGATTAGCTCGGATCTCTATGATCTTTATAATGAGGCTTATGAGAAAGGCACATTGGGTAACATGATTAACAGAGGTATCATTAAATTAATCCCTAAAGAAGGAGATAAAACTATTATCAAGAATTGGCACCCTATTACTCTTTTGAATGTATCTTACAAAATACTTGCTAAGATTATGGCTCATAGATTGGAAGGCATCCTGCCCAAATTTGTCAACTCTACTCAAACTAGCTTTATAAAAGGTAGATACATCCTTGAAAATCTCATTACTATTTGGGAAGCGATGAACTAGGCCAAGTCTTCCAACCAAAATGTTGCCATCCCTCTCCTAGATTTTGAAAAGGCCTATGACAGAATCAAATGGAATTTTATTGACTTGATGCTTAGGGCTTTTAGATTCCCTGACCTCTTCTATAATTACACCAAACTCTTACTTAAAGATGCTATGGCCCAAGTTGATGTGAATGGCTCTCTCTCTGACCCCTTCTCCCTAAGCAGATCTATTAGACAAGGCTGCTCGCTTGCCCCTGCTCTTTTTGTGATTGCCTCTGAAGCCCTGTCTTACATCCTTAGAGATAATACCCTTTCTCCAATGGTCAAAGGTATCACCTTACCCAATATGGAGAATTTGACCAATTGTCAATTTGTTGATGATACTAGCTTGTTTGCTGATTTGGAAGAAGAGAATTTCAATAACCTAACTAAAAAACTTGACTTATTTTGTTCTATCTCGAGAGCTAAGTTATCCCAGGCTAAGTTTGTTTGCCTTGGCTGGGATGAACAACCTCCGGGATGGTTTTTGAAACATGGCTTTCAGTGGGGTGGGCCCAATATCATTGTACGATACCTGGGCATCCCATTCTCTATGGATCCCTCTCTTAAAGATATGTGGCTCTGGGTTAAAAACAAAATCACCAAGACACTAAACAGTTGGTATAATAGATCCTTGTCTTTAGCGGGTAGATTACAAGTCTGTCAAAAAATTCTATCCTCATATAATATATACTACTCCTCTACTTGGATTTTCAATAACTATCAAATCTTGGAAATTCAAAAAGCCATTAGGAACTTCCTCTGGTCTGATGGTAAAGGCAACAAAAAGATGCATGCGGTTAATTGGGAGTGGTGCTGTACTGAAAAAAACTTGGGGGTCTTGGATTAAAAGATCTTAGGCTTCAAGGTACGGCTTTGGCCACCAAATGGATCTTCCACTATGTAGATGGTGAAGAACCATGGAAAGTTCTTATCAGAAGTAATATTGTGAGGGGATACCCAAAAAAGGCTAAAACTTGGAAAAATGTTCCATTTGATGATCTTTTGATTGGTAACTTTCCTGTCAATGTACATGGATCTGATGTCTTCAAGACCATCTGGAAAGCATGGGAGTCTTCTAGGTCCTTTATTTCTGGTAAGTCTTTCCATACTGATACCCTTCTGCATGGTGAAAGGTCCATTTGGTGGAACCTCCATCTTTTGGGCAAGCCTCTTGCCTTGTCTCAATGCTGCTCAACTAAAATATGGAACAATTTGGGTATTTCCACCTTTATTGACCTTTTTGAGAATGACTGTCTGATAAGTTGGGAGGAGTTAACAGACAAATTTAACCTTCCCGCTACTCATAAAAAGACCTATAACATGATCTCTAAAGCTTGTAAAGATCTCCCTACCTCCTGCTTCATTGACTCTCATAGATACCTGAATATCAAATGGCCTGATGGCACCTTGATTAACAAAATCAAAGCCAAAAATGTTTACAATATTTTGAGCAATAAAAAGAATATCATAGAGCATATCAATAGGCTTTGGTACACTTCTCTTGAAACTAATGACTGGAGAAAAATCCTTAATAGAATGTGGAAGTCTCCTATTGATCCTAAAATTAGATGTTTTAAATGGCTTATGCTACTCAATACACTTCCTATAAGCAGATACCCTGCTCCTACTAATGTTTGTAGACTCTGCAATTATCCTTACTCCTGTAGACATATTCTTTTCGAATGTAAATTTGCAAAAAAGGTTTGGGCTTTATTTACTATAACTTATCCTAAGTTCATTGATATATTTGAAATGTTCATTGGTCATATATAGGGACTTAAAAAAGATACTAATCTTCTATGGAACATTCTTTCTTCTAACATTTTATGGCACCTTTGGAAGTGCAGGAATGAAGAAAGGTATCAAGGTATCCATAGATCTCTTATTGAGTCTTCATTGAAACTCACACATTTTAAAATTTCCTCACAGGTCTGCATTAAGATGATGATCGAGAGGGAAAAGCTTATCAGGCTCCTCATGATGGGGCATTCTACCATGTTTTTGTTTGAAATGAACGATGGTTATGACTATCATAATCATATGAACAATATGTCTCTTTTCAACAAAATGGTGAAAAAACTCCACAAGGAAATCAGCAAGAACAAGAATGCGACAGACGATCAGATTTCTATGATTGCTCAAATCCAAGAAAATAAAGGAATTTTTTGGATGGAAGGGCCCCTTGGCTGGACTACTTGGGTCAAATAGTTTGAAGATCTTCTGCACTAGACTTTTTTTTGTTTATGACAGTTATACTATAACTTTTTGTTCTTGAGGTTTATCATACTTTAACATTCTCCGTGTGAGGCCTGCCTCCGGAGTAGAACTCTTCATTGATACTTGTTGTGTTTTGATTTGATTACTCTATAGTTAATATAAAAAATTCATATGCTATTTTATAAAATCTAGGACCCTTTAACAAACCCAATTATATGAAATTGTTGTAATTCAATTATTATCAAAACTTTGAAAAAAATATTTATTGTAATTCAATTACATCTTTTTACATAATTAAAATATATAATTTTATAAATAGAGTGGACACCTTAAGAAAAGCATTTCTCAACTTATTTCCTATAATTAGAATACCTAATTTTATAACAATGAATTGCAACTCAATAGGTACTATGATTTTCTTATTAAATATTGCATCTTATTTTATCAACATTTTAAGCATTAATTTATTTGCGTCTATTCCATCTTAATTCCATGCTATATGTTAATACATAGAAGATTTTAAGATTTTAATTTTAAAATATGATTTATTTATTTGGAAAATTTTGTTTACCATTTACATATAGCTAAAAATATAATATCATTTATCTTCTAATAATTTTACACTCTTTTTTTTAGTTGACATGTCATTAATCTTTTTTGTTGTCCTATAGTTTTGCTATTTCAAGAACATTCAATGAACTTACATGCCATATATCTTTAAAATATCAATCCTAATTTCTCCTTTCATTTTTCATTTCTAAGTTCATTATCAACTGAGAGGCTCTTCAGTCTCAGAGAGGGGACCTCAGATACATGAAGTTTCGGTTATGCATGAAACTTTTTCATAACATCTCCATGAAATGTGGATTTTCATTTAATCTCGACGGTCTAATCTTAATAGTTTTTTACATTGTATAATAATAACTATTATTGTAATATAAATGTGGATTTTCGTTTATTATACATGAGCACCCAGAAGATGGTAGTTATAATGTTGATATCCTTGCCACATCTCGCTTCATGCCACATGAATTTTGGATCTTCTTGAATGATCTTCAAGACACATTTGTAGATTCATTTGATAACTGATTCAGGCTATCTTTTGATAATTTTAACCTTCCATTTAGGGATTACATTTTTTAGACAAGGAAGTAAAATGTGTTTGCTATCTTTTGCATGTTTCAGAGTCTTTGGTTTAGGTTTTGCAGCTTTTCCATAGTTGTTTGTGTTTGCAGCTTTGCAATAGCCATTTGGGTTTGCATTACCCAAAAATCCATTTGAAATGAAAGTGTTTGTGGTTAGACACATGTATAGGTGGCGTGAAGAGGAAGGTTATCCGCATTAGCCTCCCAACATTATAAAATCTTTCAGGCTATCTAGTGTAGGAGCACCTCCCTATACTCTTCAACATAAGATCTTCACTAGGGGTCTTCAAAGATACACCCAAGGGCCTTCATGCCTAAGGGTCATACACAACATTTCAAGTTTTTTTAATAAGTAAATTGTAAGGCCTTGTCACCCTTGGTGTGTTTTTAAAACTTGGGTTTTGACTATGGTCAAATGGTATAGTTAGGTGTTTATATTAGTCTAGGTGTTTACTTAGACTATTTATATGGTTTTATGTTAGTAAGGGCTCTTAGGATCCTAGGCTTAGGACTTGTAGGCTCATTAGGAAAAAAAAAATTTAACATTTGTAAGAAATACAAAAAAGTTGCACATTGCAAGAAAATGTTGCTTAGAGAGTTTTTCAAAATGTTGCAAAATATGTTGTGAACTGCTCCCAATGGTCACAAACTTTGAAAAATGGTTGGATTCATTGGGAAATGTCTTCGATAAGCCCTTTCAGGCAGGTGAAAGACAGGGAATGTAATTTTGCAATCAAATCAATAAAATAACCACATTTACCTACATTCTGTGTTGAATTTGGATTGTGTATAGTTTTGTACGGAATTATTGGAGAAGACTTGAAGATCTGAAGGCTATCATGAATTAAGGATCCAATGCTTTTGAGTTGATCAATTTTGGATATCAGGGAAGAAAGTTAGAAGGATTTCTTTCTCGGGTGCACGGGAAACCCTCCTGAACTAGTGGTTTGCAAAGAAAACGTCCTCACTTTCATTCCAACTGTGATAAATACATGTCCCTCAGGGAAATTAAAGTAGGGACCATGTAATTTAAGACCCTAGAAGCATAAGAGCAGGAAAGTAGTTTTACTATTTTTGGTTGCAGGCCCTAGTCCAAGCATCTTTACGTGCTTGGAATAGTGCAGGAAAGAATGAAGTGACAGTAGCACTTAGGGGGTGGATAAAAAAAATATAATAGTGGATTGTGGTTTCTTAGGTGTCCCCAAGTTCATTCCAATTAGTGGGATGTCTATGAAATTTTACTGGTGAAGACTTTTATAAAGAATCAAGCATTTTAGGTCTAATTAGGCCTAGTGCAATAGTGATTGTTTTGTTGTCATTGCAAGTCGAGAGTCAATTATTTGAGGTTTTGACACATCTAAGTAAAGGGTGTCTAAATCTGGTATTTTTTTTGTAGGTCATTTGGGAAACTTGAGAACTAATCCCAAAAAACCCCATACTTAGGGCTACAAGCCAGGAAGGCCTAATAGCCAGAATTGGTGTCCGAATCCTTAAGAATTTTAATGGTTTGTGGGTCACTTCAATGGGAGACACTTGCGCATTTTGGAACCTTTCCATCCCCTTTTCAACATCTAGGTTCCTATTTTGTGCTTGAGTCAAATAGATAGCATTGTTACTCATTAAAGACATAGAATCCTCAAGGAGGATAGTGACTTTGTGGTTTGTTGTAGGATCATACAAAGGTGTAGAGCACTTTAACAAGTCAGTTTAGGTGTAGTGTAGAAACCTAAGGAAATACCACATAAAATCTACCTATTTAGGGGAGAGCTCTGCATCAAGTGGTATCATATAATCTAAGATCCTTAGGGTAAGAATTTATCAACACCATGGAAGGAGAAAAAGATGGAGGGTTGTCAACAATGATGACCAATGCAGATATAGTAAGATATCTAAGAGAGTAGAAATATAAGAAATATTAACAAAGAGACACAGAGATGCAGCTAATGAGGAAAGAGATGGAAGAGCTTACGGAAGAGATTTGTAAGAAGAGTAGTGGAAACTCTGAAGATCTTGAAGAAGGGAGTGAGGAAGGAGCCCTTAAATAGGAAGAAGATGAGTGTCCTGCAGATCTGGGGCTACTAATGAAGAATCTAAAGTCTATGGAGATAAGAACAATGGATTCCAAGCTTGAATTGCCTACATACAATGGGAAGATGGACCCAAATTCTGCTATGGATTGGGTTGATGCCTTGATCAGTTTCTTTGATTGTGGAGACATCCCTGAAAAATGAGAGGGTGGAACTTCACTCAATATGATAGGGTGAAGAATGGAAAGAATCAAGTTACCACTTGGAAAAGAATGGTGGCCCTAGTCAGGGAAACTTATGCCTTGAAGATTATGAAGTCCAATTTCATAAAAGAAGAATTATTCTAAGACAAAAACAAATATATATCTCAAGTTACACAGAGGAATTTCAAAATTTGGTAATGGAATCCAAACTAGTAGAACCACAATGTGTGAAGCTTGCTAGATATATGCAAGGCCCAAGGGTCTCAATCCAAAATGAACAAAGTTTGACAAGCCCTATCACAGTAAACCAATGTTATTAGTTGGCATTATGTTAGAATTTAATCTTTCCTTGGTGAACTATGTAATTAAAGGATAAACCAAGGTATCCTAATTTTTATTTTTCCTCTAGTCCAATTAGGAGGACATGTCACTTTTTTTTAATTCCTTTAATAAGGAAATTAGATATTCCTCCTTAAGAGGATTCCTACACATGGCACACACAATGTGAATGTGGCACTCATAGGATATGGGAGTTACATGCAAACTCCTCCACCCATCTCTACTTAAGAGATGCTTCTCTCTCACTTCTCAAGGTTGGTTCTCACAAAGTTGGTTCTCATGGGAATTCTTCTATCTTCTTCTCTCATTCCCATTCTTTCTCTTAGAATATTGTAATGAGCTTCCTTCTCAAGCTCTCTTTCTTTCATGGCTTCTTGCCTCATTCATATTATTCACAAAGGGGTTTTTTCTTATTTTTCCCCTTCCAAAATTCTTGTATTGTTGTCTTGGTCTTGGAGCATTTTGGTGATCTTGCTGATTGTTCTTGGATCATCATTTCGTTTATGGTAAAATTTTTCATTTATGCACTCTCTCTTGGATTCTTTCCTAAATCTAGTTTACTTTATTTATATTTTCTAACATGGTATCAGAGCTAGTTTAATCCTTGTTTTGAGTGTGCATGCAAGAATAGGTGAAAGATATCTCCATTAAGGAGAAGAAATCAAATTTGTTGTTGATCTAAATCTTGTTTGCAAGGATTTCTCTCTTTTTTTCAAACTAAGTTCATTGATCTCTTTTTCCATTTTTTCTGAAAAGTACTATTCTTCCCTCTGTCAGGCAACTGCAAGGGAAGATTTTTTATTTGTTGTTATGTTTTTATCATTATATCGATATTTAAATCTAATACTAACCTCACCCTCTGTCAGGAAACCACAAGGTTTTGTGTTTTGATCATTCGATCTATATTCTAACACTCTACAAGTTTAAAAGCATTTATCTATGCAGGTTTTAAACTAATAATTTTATAATAACCATCTTTGTTGGTTTACATATCTTTGTTTGCAGGAATCATAGTTATCTATGATTAATTTGTAGGTTTCCTCAGCTATCTATATTTTGTTTTACCAATACATTGATTTCCTTTATAGATCATTGCTCTCATCGCTACTATATCTTTGTTATTAAATATTTTGGTTCTTATAATATCTATATCTCTTTTTTATCTCTGTTATTATATTTCTACTCCTATGCAAACCATTTAAACAATTTTGTGACTGTCATTTTGAACATAGTTTTATAGACCCTCACTCAGTCATTAATAACTTTTAAATCGTAACTATTTTTGACAATTGCTTCGGTGGAGTTCTTGATAATTAGGTTCTTCAAATCATATCCAAAATGCAGCCACATCCAACGGTGCATGTCGAAGCTATTTCCCCCACACTAGGACTATTTTTCTACCAATCATTCTTTTAGCATTTAGTAATTCTTCCCACTGTTGTTCACAACTTGTCCTTTGTCCTTTCCTTCTTCACAATATAAATGAATATTTTATTGGTATGCCGATCAATAACTATATGTCCTTCATGGTATTCTCTTGATAGCTATTATCATTTTCAAAGATAATACAAGGAACTTCCTTTATCATAAATATTTGCTTGTTTGGATTGGGGATATCACAAATTTCCTGTGCAATCTTTTTTTAATCTTGTAACCTTTGTGAAGGTGAACCTAAAATTTATTTCGATACTTCTATCGTTACAGTTCTTTGCTACATCATCACCCTTTATTCTTGATAACAAATTTTGATATTCTTATGTGAAGACTTAAGCATTTTAATGACATTGCTATTAATGAACTATTGAATTTATAGTGGTGAGAGGATTTTCTTGGGCTATAGTTATAGCTTTATTTTACTTGATGTTGAAATAAACTTTGCAAGATGATGCCATTCAGACAATTTCTTGATAAGAAGTATGCTTTCTGAGTCATTTTCTTCTGGATTCCTTTAGTTCCAACTTCATCATTTCATTGCACGACTATTCTTAATTGTGTTCCATAATTATTAGATTCCTTCTTATATTTTTTTTATAAAGTTGCAGATTATTTTTGTAACTTCTCTCTTTGCGTTTTATCAGCTCTGTCCAGTATTTTAACAACGTTTCTTCCACTCTTGGCAGTGTTTCTGTCATTTTTTACTGCAAGGAGGATAATTCTCAGCACTCTTAATCATTTCTGACTTATCTTTTTTTAGTTTTATTCCTTTCATTTCCTTATTCTCTCTATTTTATTGGTGCGTCGTCCATTTATATATTACAACTTTCAGGTGCTCAATATCATGATTCTCTATCATTGTTGTGGTACATTTTTATATTGCTCCCTTCTTTTTATTTATCGCTGCCAACTCGTAGTTGTCTTCGCAGTAATCTTTTTAAATTTAAATTTCAATGTTTTTATGCACTGTCTTTACTAGATTTATTATGCATTGTCTTTAAATAAAAATTTAGTATCTATTTATAATCTATTTCCAACTATTTCTTACTTGTGTCCTATTCCTTGTAATAATATTTGTAACTCTATCTGCGTTGTTTCTTTCAAGCTATTCTCCTTTCATAATGGTTAAAACTTTTTTCCAATATTCTTTAAACTATTTATTCCTTTCAACTATGAAAGGACGAAAGGCTTACCAAATTCTCAGTACAAATAATGTGCATTTGGGAAGACTTGTTTCCTTTCAATAAAATCTAGTAGTTTCTTATAAAGTTTCTCTTTTTTCTATATCTACTTTATTTTATTTTTTTTAGCCTTCTCTAAAAGCCTTATACGTGGGCTTTCTTTTCTGTTTAATTTTTTTTAGTTTTTTAGAACTCAAAAACCTTTTTATATTTGTCTTAAGTTTAATTTAAGAAGTTTATAATTAAGTTTTATTATGTAGTTTAATTTTTTTTTAATTAATTAAATTTTATTTTGTAAATGTTATATTTTTTTACTTTTATAATTTTTAAGTATTTTTAAATGACATTATTTTAAATAAGAGAATTTTCAAAAGATATTATTTAATTTTTTGAATATTAAAGTTTTTTTTCTTATATTATAATTTCTTGTATTCATGTCTATATTAATTTTGGAGATCAAATTAAATAATTTAAATTATTAGTCGATGATATTATAAAATTAGTCTATATTTTAATTTTCTTGCAAATTAATCAGTGATATTATAAGAGGCCCATAAATCAAATTCATCAACCTTCTAATTCTAATGAGGATAATGGTAGTCAATCCTTTCTTGCATTTACAATTGGTCATAATGTTACTTGCCCTTTTTAGTGGTATGTTGTATCTTCAGGGGGTATTTCTTTCTTTAGTATTTTAAATTGTTACCTTGTGTCCTTAATATTATTCAGTTTTTAATTCGTTCAAATAATCATACATCATTGTCTTCTAGTGAATTATTTCATTATTTAGCATTTATTCCTCTAAGATTTTATATGATCTATTGTTAATGCACTTAGTTGCATCTTTTATGGGTTCCTCTTGTTCCATTTGTAATTTGCAATGGGTTGCACTTACTCAGTTGATGTTTATCAACTTTTTCCATTTTGTAAGTGGCATTTAATGCACTTACTTCAGTTGATGTTTATCAACTTGCTCCATCTTGTAAGTGGCAATAGTTTGCACTTACTTCAGTTGATATTGATCATCTTGTTCCATTTCTTATTTCTCTCATGCTGAGGATGTTTCTCTTGAAATCCTTCATGAAATTTTGTTGGATTTCTCATATATATTTGGCAGGTAATATGTCTTTTTTTCCTCACAATCCTTAGTTAAATTATTTTAAGCATATGACATTAGTTTCTTTTCAATTTTTGGATTTATTTCTTATGAAAAGATGACAATCTCAAATTGTTAAAGTTTCTCAATATACTGGTTTAAATTTTTATCTCCTTAATGGTTCATTACTTATGGTACATGATTGTAGTCATGTTTTGCAAATCAGTTCTTAGCTTGAGTTGATGTTAGAGTAACATGTTCCACTTATTTATCTTTGTCTCTCTCATACTTATATGCATCTTCTACTATTGTGATAATGTCCTACATTATTCATTGCTTCAATTGTGAGTAATGCAGGTGATGGCTTGATCACCCATTCACTTATATGACTTATTAATGGACTGTCTATATCCATGTGATTGATGCTATGATAATGTGGGTCTCTTTCGTTGGTCTTGTGTGTTGTCATTTATGCTTTAGTATTTTTAGTTTGAGATGAGAGGATGGATGATGTTTATGTCACTTTGATATTTTGGTGTATCTTGCTTTCATGAGTAGCTCTTGTAAATTTTGATGAAATTTCATACATTTCCTTAAAGATATTTTCTGAGGAAAAAGTTTCAAAGTTACACTAACTTGAATGTTAGATGAAATTCTTCTTGTAGATAGTTTCCTTGGTTCGTGTTTTGTGTTTCTATGTTTCTTTGTTTTAGGTGAATCTTCAAGGCCCACTTATGGAATCACTTCCTCTTCACATGTCCTATAACTTCAAGATTACTTCTTCAAGACTTGAATCAAGATAATCAAATCTCTTCCTTATATTGAAGACCAAGTTGCAGATTTTGTAAAGAGACATTTCATTCTCATTGTAAAAAGTTGGGTTTAATTCCCTTGTTATAAAATCCCCAAGTAAAGATTAAAGGGGGGTGTTATAATTTAATCTTTCCTTGGTGAACTATGTAATTAAAGGATAAACCAAGGTATCCTAATTTGTATTTGTCCTCTAGTCTAAGTAGGAGGACATGTGACTTTTTGGTAATTCCTTTAATAAGGAAATTAGATATTCCTCCTTAAGAGGATTCCTACATATGGCACACACCTAATGTGAATGTGGCACTCATAGGTTATGGGAGTTACATGCAAACTCCTCCACCCATCTCTACTTAAGAGATGCTTCTCTCTCACTTCTCAAGGTTGGTTCTCACAAAGTTGGTTCTCATGGGAATTCTTCTATATTCTTCTCTCATTCCCATTCTTTCTCTCACAATATTGTAATGAGCTTCCTTCTCAAGCTCTCTTTCTTTCATGGCTTCTTACCTCATTCATATTATTCACAAAGGGGTTTTTTCTTGTTTTTCCCCTTCCAAAATTCTTGTATTCATGTCTTGGTCTTGTAGCATTTTGGAAATCTTGGTGATTGTTCTTGGATCATCATTTCGTTTATGGTAAACTTTTTCATTTCTGCACTCTCTCTTGGATTCTTTCCTAAATCTAGTTTACTTTATTTATATTTTCTAACACATTAAAAGTTGAAGAGAAGTTCATAAGAAGGAATGAGCAAAGTCATAGAGGAAGAGGTAAGAATGAGAGAGGAAGAGGATATAGATGAAGAAGACAAAATGTCAGAGGTAGAAATGGGGGGAGAAATAATGGATAAATTAGGTGCTACAATTGTAATTAATCAGGCCACTATACCAATAGGTGTCAAGACGGAGATAAGAAAAACATGCAATGTGAAAGAAGAGCTAATCTAGTACAATAAGATGATGTAGAAAGTGGGAGAGACTGCACTAGAGAAGGAGTATGCCTAATGATGAAGAGGTCTTTGATTCAAGAAACCATGCTAGTGGAGCCTCCTCAAAGGAAGAGACTTTTCAGGAAATACTATAAAAGTCATGGAAAGGTATGGAAATCTTGTATCTAGAGAAATGGTAATAATTTGAAATTGGAAAAGATACCCCATCCCAACCCATCCCATCTATTGTGGTTAATAAAGGGACAAAAAAACCCTCATCAATGAAGAATCTTGGGTAGATTTATCCATTAAAGACGATGAAGACAAAGTCCTATGTAATGTAGTAGATATGGATCTTTGTCACTTACTACTAGGACTTCCATGGAAATATGATTTACAAGCCAAACATGATGGAACCAGAAACAAATATTAGATCAATCAGAATGGTCACAAATACAATCTACTCCCTCTTCTAGAGCCTCACCAATAAAAGCCGAAAGAAAAATTGGTCATGCTTGAAGGAGAACAAGAGATGATTAAAACCATCCAAGAGACAGAGGTAGGACATGCCTTAGTCATCAAACTTAAGGAGAAGGTAATACATAAAGAAGTACCTAAGGAAGTAGACAACTTACTGCAGAAGTATAAAGGTATAGTTGTAGGATACATACCAGATGAAATTCCAACATTAAGGAATATTTTTAAACATATATACTTCATCCTCGGTGCTTCCCTACCCAACAAGGCTGCATACAAGCTCGCCTCTAATCAGAATGCAGAGGTAACCAAAAAAGTAACTCAATTATTGAAAAAATGACTCATATAAAAGAGTCTCATCCCTTGTGTAGTCCCAAGTGTATTGGCCCCTAAAAATGGTGGAAAATGGAGAGTATGCATTGATTCAAGAGAAATAAACAAAATGACCATCTGATAGAGATTCCCAATACCAGGGATTAAGGATCTTTTAGACCAACATGGAGGGGCATGCTATTTTTAAAAAAATAGACCTTAAACCAGGTTATCATCAAATAAGAATAAGGCCTGAAGATGAGTGAAAAAATGCATTTGAAACCAATAAGGGATTATATGAGTGGCTTATGATGCCATTTGGTCTTAGCAGAGCTCCTAGCACCTTCATGAGATTAATAAATGAAGTATGTCATGATTTCATAGGAAGATTTGTACTGGTCTACTTGGAGGAAATCTTGATTTTTAGTACAACTAAAGATGATCATATGAAACACTTGGAATAAGTCCTTCAAAGGCTACATGAGAAGAAAATGTCCATAAATCTGAAAAAGTGTGCATTCATGCAACAATAATTGACATTTATTGGTTTTGTCATCTCAAAGGGAACCTTGAAAATGGGTCCTGAAAAGGTAGATGCTATTCTTCCCTAGCTAACACCAAAAACACTAGGAGAGGTCAGAAATTTTCATGGATTAGTTACCTTTTATAGGAAATTTGTTAAGAATCTCAATCACATTTGTGTACCTTTGCTTGATACCATAAAAGTTGGTAGGAAGATCAAATTTCCATGGACAACCAAAGCATATGAAGCTTTTGAATATTTGAAAGGAAGAGTAGCACAATACCCAATCTTGGCATTACCAACTTTTAACAAGTTGTTCAGTGTGGAAACTGATGCTAGCAATCTAGCCATAGGAGCAGTCCTCAGTCAAGATGAAAAACCAGTGGTTTTCTTCTTAGAAAATCTTAATGAATCCAAGTAGAAATACAATACATATGAATTGAAGCTCTATGCAATGGTTTAAGCCCTCAAAAATTGGAGGCACTACTTACTCCCTAAAGAGCTCATTGTATTTATAGACAATTATGCCTTAATCTTTCTCAATATCCAAGACAAATTGAGTTGTAGGCACATGAAATGGGTTGAACAACTCAAAGCATACACCTTATAAATTAAACACAAGAAGGGAACCTAAAACAAGGTAGCAGATTCTCTTAGTAGAAGAGTAGTATTGCTTCAAGAAATATAGGTACAAAGCATGGCAATTGATTCCCTCACACACCTATACAAAGATGATCCATATAGGCACATGAAATGGGTTGAACAACTCCAAGCATACACCTTCTCAATTAAACACAAGAAGGGAACCTAAAACAAGGTAGTAGATTCTCTTAGTAGAAAAGTAGTATTGGTTGAAGAAATATAGGTAAAAAGCATGGGAATTGAGTCCCTCACACACCTATACAAAGATGATCCATATTTTGGTGACATTTAAAAGGTTTTCCTAACACTCTTTGATGCATACAATACTTCATCTTCAGAATATCTATTGTAGAATGGTCTTTTGTTTAAAGGGGGTCAACTATGCATCCCTAAATGCTTCATGAGAGATAATCTCATAAGGGAAACACATTGTGGCACCTTAGGAGGTCATTTTGGCATTGAAAAAACCCTTGAGTTACTAAGAATGAACTATCATTGGGAAAATCTACCCACTAAAGTAAGGAAATTTGTTGAAACTTGTACCATCAGCCTAAGGGGGAAAAGAGTTAGAACAAACCAAGGACTTTACCAACCACTTCCAATACCAAAAAAGCCATGAGACAGTGTGAGCATGGATTTTTTCTGAGGACTTCCTAGGACCAAACAAGGATTTGATAGCATCTTTGTCATAGTAGACAGATTTAGAAAAATGACACACTTTGTTCCTTGTAAGGTTTCTAATGATGCATCTCACTTTGCTAACTTGTTTTTTTAAAGAGGTGGTCAGAATTCATGGATTACCAACATCCATAATCTCAGACAGAGATGTTAAGTGCCAAGGGCATTTTTGGAGAACCCTTTGGTAAAATTTGGACACAAATCTTTCATTCAGTTTTGTCTACCATCCACAAACATATGGGTAGACAAAAGTGTGTGTCATTTTTGTACCTATTAAGAGAGACACAACACTTAAATAGGTCATTGCATTAGTGGAAAACATGGTTAGATGAGCATATAAAGCAACTAAAATAGACCTATTTATTTCTAACTAAGAAGAGCATGATAAGTAACACAATAGTCCTCAGATTATGCTACTATCAGTGACATATATGACTTAGCATGCAATATTTTAGTTAAAACAAGAAAGATATATCCTAAACATGCATTCTAGTTCTAAAAAGCATGAAAATAACAATGCATGGACATGAAATCTAAAATATGATATGAGTCTAGGTTTATTCTAATAGATTAAGAATGCAATTTTTACTATAAAAATGAAGGCTTATTTGTGCTCAAAAACACCTTCTATTTATAGAAGAATGAGGAGAGAGGGGGGGGACAAGGTGCATTAATGGAGTTGAAAAACTCATTAATGGTATGTAAGAGAAATAAATGGCAAAGGAATTCAATAGGCATGGTGGAGACATGGGCTTAAGGAATCTACATTAATGAGGCATTAATGAGAGCCTTAAAGAAGCATGGGAAGGGGGTAAGAGGGTGGCTTGAGAAAGTGGACTTGAGGGAAGGAATCTTGAGATTCCTTGACTTTCTCAAGTGGGTGGAGTCCTTAATTACTCCTTAATGGAATGTGACAACAGTAGCAGGTGGGTTAGAATTAGATTAGCATGGGGTGAATGAGTTGGGATAGGTTTGAACCCAGAGTCAAAGTGGTTGAAGTGGGTTAGGTTAGGGGTTTAGAGGAATATTAATGAAATTAATTAAACTTATTTAATTCATTCAAAAATAGGATAATAATTATTTAAATATTTAATTGCTTTTTAATAATCAATAGGACTATAGCCAATTTAATTAAATTAATTAGGCTAGGAGAATGGGTTCATTTGCAAGAGAGCAATTGATTTAGGGTTTTATTTAATTCCTTTATGATTAAATAGTATAGCCATGTTTGAATTTTATTTGTTTTAATTGGTTTCAATTAATTTGAATTGTATGGCTATAGAAGTTAATATAATTCAGTGATAAAAATGATGTAGGATATTAAATTGATTTCAAAACAATTATGCCAAGCAGTACCAGGGTCGTTTGGATGTAATTGGGGGTATGATCACACTTAGGGAAAAGAGGCTCTATAGTTGAAATAGACCAAATCTAGGTGGTTAAATTTTCCCCTCTTTGAATTGATGTGCGATCAGTGCATTGATTTAAAGAATTTTTTTGATTTTGACTTCAGAAAGATTGAGAATTTTTCTCACGATCGAACTAAATGCCTGATGAGATCAGTCGCGCACTTGATCAAACTAAACTGATAAAATTGACTTTGAACTTGGTTGTCATCCAAAGGTCAATAAAATATATTTCAAATACCAATTTTGGACTTGGTTGTCATCCAAATATTGATAATACTGATTCTGAACTTGGTTGTCATCCAAAAAGGAAGTATGAAGCTGCCAGAAGCTTAATAGGAATCTTTTAAAATGAGGAAACACAAGATATCTAGCTTATGAGAACCAAAGATTTCTTATCCATCAGTTCTGACTTAGTCAAGGAAGCTATCATGCCCCTAGTTTGTTTGATAATGAAGTCATTTTAATGTTGTTTTGAGAAAAAAATTGATTGATGATAGTGTGATCATGACCCCACAGGAACGACATTGAAGGAATAGAAGAAAATCCCTCAGTGGAAAGAACTTATCATTTGCATGGAACAAGTAGGATGAAAAAGAATGAAGTAGAGGAAGGAGGGTGTGCTTGAGAATAAACACATGGTAAGTAAGTTAATTACATGAAAATGTGAGTGGTGGGACTGATAAAATGATGTCGGACCAAGATTTATGATAAAATGTGCCTTTTGACAAATTTTTAGAATAAATGGAGCAAATCTGCATTTTCAAGAGGTGTCACAAAAAATATGATGGTACTACATAAAATACCTTAGGCACCTTTGATTTGGTTCCTGATTGATCAAAAAAAGAACAAAAATGGAGTTTCAATTGCCTGGGAGGAGTTTCAGAACCCCTAAATAGCTCAAAAGAGTAATATAAGCCTCAAAAATTACCATTTCACTATTCATTTTCACTTTTATCCATAGTAATTCTGAGAGCTTTGTAGAGAAGATGGTGGTCCCCATGCATAAACCTCATTTTGAGCTTAGCCATTGACATCAGCGCCCGGCCGACTACCCGCCTCTGGTATCTACTCATAAATCTACCTTGTGAAATTTGCAAATTTGATTTTTATGCATTTTTGTAGCTTGTAGAGCCTTTCCAATTATGGGTCACATCCAGGATTCCAGATTGCATCTGGTCAAACCCATGTCACATCCCATATTTTCAGGATCATATGCAATTTTTCTAGAATTCTGCATCACATCTAGGATGTGCTAGATCACATCCTGTTTGTCTATTTTTTCCTTTGTTTTAGTTGAATTTTGGTTTTGTATCGTACCTTGTCCTTTCAGGATTGTACCCTACTTTTAGGGTCGCATCCTGTATTTAAGGGCTCACACCCTGTGATTTCAATTGCATCCTATATTTCCAGGATCACATCCAGTAAAAGAAATCACACCCTATCTTTCTAGGATCGCATCTCATGTTTAGACTTAGAAACTTATCCATTTTGACCTATTTGCTTGTCGCAGACCTTGAATTACTTAGTTGATCAGTAGTCTGCATCCTTGTTTTATATGGAACACTAATTTATATCTTTGTATGTATCAAAAACAAGCATATTTTTAGGTAGTTTCTTTTAGAGGCACATATCTAAGTCATGTGCTTGCCTTGTCTGGACTCTTATCAGCTAAGGAGAATGCAAAAATAGTCCATTGTGGATTATGATCTTTGATAGGTTTACCTGTTATAGGGGTAAACCAAAGGTTGTTGATTTCTCTTACTGAGAGATGGCACTCAGAGTACAACACCTTCCATCTCCCTACTAGGGAGATGACAGTGACTCTAGAGGACGTATGGCGCATACTGTGTGTTTTGATTATTGGTCACGAGGTGCGAATTGAGGCAATGTCTTTCATTGCGATTGGAGTAGATCGTCAATATTTCTAGGATGACACCATTGATCAAAGATACCTTTCATGGGACTACATGGTTGATCATTATGATCAATTATCTATGTACTTAGCAGGTTTGATAGGTGGCATCTTGATGCTAGATATAGGTCAGCATAGGTTCTTGGTTGGATGGGTGGACATGCTAGAGCAGATGGTCACCCATAGATGAATATTTTTATGGGGTAATTGTATCTTATCCCATATGTACCGAGAGTTGCGCGAGATTGTATATCATTATACTCAAAGCATGACCGTAAGTATATTGATTCTTCATATCTGGGCCTAGGAGCACATCCCTGTTACACAGTCGATAGTAGATAGATAATGGGCACCAGAGTAGGCCTATGTATATATGTATGTAGGTCCTATTTAGCAGCCCCATCTAGGCAAGGTAGAGTACTGGCGATGACTCTTTAATGATATGATTGAGGTTGTCTGGCGACCATATTTAGATTGCGAGGAGTGGACCTCAGATGCACGACACGTGCCATTTTTATTTCAGATCAGGTATCTCTTTGGGTGGACCAAATACATTGTAGAGTGGTTCATGCACTCCCGAGTTCTGAGATAGTACGGCTGACATCCGGATAGGACACAAGATATTACCGTATATGCCCAGATTTGAGATGAGGCACCATTGTGGGGTGCCCAGCTGATTTATGAGACCTCCCATCAGGAGATTAGGGACATCATTGGAGTAGATTGGGATCTCCACTTGGATGTTACAGATGCAGGTTGCTTAGATGGATATATAGTAGAGATGCTTTAGCATCCATTTCCTTGATTTAAAATGCTAGAGGAAATCATGACTCCCAGAGAGGAGCCACTAGATTATGATCCTGATGATCATCCCACCAGAGGGAGAGGAGGAATTTAGAGAGACAGATGCATCGATAGGCATGGAGGGAGAGACAGAGGCTGAGATGGAGGTCAAGATGGGAGACATCCTCTTCCAGATGAGGGGGAGAATGGTGGAGATGACAGGGGTGGTGGTGTTGTGGGTGGCCACGTAGATGTTTCCAGTGGGAGTGGAGAGGGTCGGTGCACCTGATTCAGATTTTTTTCTCCTCGGATAGATCCAGGTCCATTACTGACAGGAGATCAGCAGAGGCAAAGACATCCTGACAGATCACATGATAAATCTTAGGATAGGCCTTCGAGACATGATTCTGGCAGGGTTTCTGGTAGAGATGAATATCATCTATTGCAATGCAAGCAGGAGAGAGAGGAGCTCAGGGCATAGATCCTAGCTTTAGAGGCCAGGCTTACGACTGTAGATGCCTTACTGGAAGATAGAGATGCGCAGCTTGAGCAACTAAGGAGAGAGAAAGACATACAGGCCCGTATAGCTATTCACCAAGACCAGAGAGCTACTTATTATTATTCTCTTTATCATGCAGTGGTGCCAGAGGGGCAGAGTGCTGAATCATTTTTACAGTTGGCCCAATAATCAGAGGGGGCTATGCCTTACTCCTCCTCCATTTGTACCACATCATCCTCCTCCTCTAGGCATGGGAGAGGGGGATAGCCAGAGTTGATGTTGTATTTTGTTTACATATGTATTTTGTATATCTGGATCCTTCGGAGATCTTTTTTTTTTACCTCACACACACACACACACACACACACACACATATATATATATATATAGTCATTTTCATGGTTGGCCCAATAATCAAAGGGAGCTATGCCTTACTCCTCCTC
>MU223463.1:2941062-2961703 GCA_018584345.1 Thuja plicata
ATAGTTCATTTCTAGCCATTCATCATTAAATCATATCTCATTTAATATGTCCATACAACTGCAATAACCAATAATATATGCTCAAATATCTCATAAAATGCTAACTAAATAATAATCATATTCCATCATAAAACCCAATAGTGTCAAAGCAATAGTCCTGTCCATCTAACATAGGAAGATTCTAGGGTGGGCATTACATTGGTCTAGGGTGTTTATAGCACAGATTACTTGGTATTCAGGGGTATCAAAGGCAGGATAGGAGAGTTCTTCCACCAAGAAGTCATATGTAATGGAATGGATGTTCTTCCAGTTGTAACATGGATGCCAATGTAGCCATGGCATCTAAAGATTTGTTCTCCATTCTAGGTATCTGCTAGAATGTGATGAAGATGAAGTACTTTTTGAGGTCATCAGCCAGTTGTTTGTAGGGTGTCAACTTCTCATCTTTTGTTTGGTAATCTCCATTGAACTGATTGATGATGAGTTAGGAGTCACCATACACGTGTAACTCTATAATCTTCCACTCCATGGAAAGCTTGAGACCATTTACCAGTGCCTCATATTCTAAAATGTTGTTCATTCATGGGAATATCAATTTCTAAGACTTGGGTATCTTGTAGTCTTGAGGAGTTATTAATAGAACTCCTACCCGAGAGCCTTGTTGTGTGAAAGAACCATCAAAGTACATCTTCCATGGATACTTAGTTAGATGCATAATGGTCTCATCAAGAAATTTGATCTTTAAAGGTTCATCATCTTGAAGTGGTGAATTAGCTAGTTTATCTATGAGGAATTGTCCTTTAATAGCCCTCCTATCCACATACTCAATGTCAAATTCACTTAGAATGAGGACCCATTTTTCTAATCGTCCTATTAATTTTGTTTTGCTCAAAAGGTACTTTAGAGGATCTATCTTAGCAATGAGCCTTACTGTATGTGAGAGAATGTAGTGTCTCAATTTTTGCGATGTGAAGATGACTGCTAAGCATGCTTTTTCAATAATGTTGTAATTGAGCTCATAGGAGACTAGCATTCTACTAATGTAGTAGATAGATGTTTATTTCTTTGTTTCATCCTCTTGTGCTAATAATACTCCTAATGATGTAGCTGTAGCTGAAATATAGAGGAGTAACGACTTTCCATGAATAGGCACCATAAGAATAGGAGGAGTAGCTAGATGCCATTTTAGTTCTCTAAAGTTGTCTTCACAGTGTTCATCCCATTTGTAGGTGACCCCTTTATGTAGTAATTTGGTAAAGGGTTTTGCAATGTCCTCATTTGGCTGATGTTGCATGGAGGAGTCATCTCTAGAATAGCTTTGACCTTTGCAGGATCTACCTCAATTCCCTTCATGGAAACAATAAACCCTAAGAGCTTTCCTCATTGGACTCCAAAGGCACACTTCTTGGGATTGAGCCTAAGTTGAAATTTCTCCATGCAATCCAACATCTTTCTCAAGTCAGCTATGTGAGTGCTCCTCTCCTTTGATTTGCCTAAGGTGTCATTCACGTAATCCTCCATGTTTTTGTGCATCATATCATGGAATATAGTAGTCATTTCTCTTTGATATGTTGCACCGACATTCTTTAACCCAAATGGCATGATGTTTCAGTAAAAGGTGCCCCATACGCATGTAAATGCAATTTTCTCTTGATCCTCAGGGGCAATTTTGATTTTATTATAGCCTGAGAAACCATCCATTAATGAATACATCTGGTAGCCTATTGTGAGGTCTATGATCATATCAATGCTAGGTAGTGGGAAGTCATCCTTAGGAAATTCCTTGTTTAGGTCTCTAAAGTCTGTACATATACTGATAGATTTATCAATTTAGACACAGGGACCACATTGGAGATCCATCCTGCATAGGCAATGACTCTAATAAATCCAGCTTTCAACAATCTTTCTAGCTCTACTTTTACTAGAAATGCAACATGAGGATGCATCTTTCTAAGTTTTTGTTTCATGGGCTTGATCCCAGGAGCTATAGATAAGTGGTGCATGATTCGATTAGGATCTAGTCTAGGCATATCTGTATAAGACCATGAAAAGTTGATCTTCCTTTCCTTCAGGAACTCTGTGAATTGTGTCTTCTCCTCTTCTAACAAAGATTGTGCTAGGTGTACTATTTGAGGATCTTCATTTGTGCCCAAATTAACTGGCTATGTTGGTTATATTAGAACTGAAGACCTTTCCTGAAAAATGTTTGGGGAGGATATCAAGAATATCATCTTTTGGCGTGTCTAAGAGGTTTTCACCATTACATACACCATTTATTTTTACTATTTTAGGATCTGATACTGCCACAATGTGGTTTTCACTGTCAGTCCCCTTGTTCTTCTTATTTTTCAATTTTTGATTGAGAAACCTGATATCCTCCTATGGCATGTTTTCTCTCCTTGCATTGGTGGAAGAAGGGTAAGGTTCACAAGCATTGAGATATAAATATAGGGTGTAGTCATTGGGAAAGTTGTGGATAGGTGTAGGATTTGTACTAGTCCAATCAATTAGGTCTGGGTGTATGAAGGACAAGGAATCAGACATTGGAAAGGACAACATTGCATTAGCATCAAGACCATTAACTGACATGACATGTTTTTTTAAGTTAATTTCTTCACTATTTAGATCAATAAGAGTTAGATCATCATAAAAAGGGTCATTGTTTGTTATATGCAAACCAAACTCTTGTGAATCATTGGTAGAACTGTTATCTTCATCTCTCTATAAAAGGAGGCTTCTTTCTTATCACCTTTTGAACTTCTTCTAGACTTAGGAAAACACCAATCTCTCCATCCATTACGGGGAGAAGGAACTCTTCCTCTACTTCAGGATTATCAGTGTTCTTGGGATTAGTGTTAGACTGTTCACAAGGAGCTGAGGGAGCTACAAACATGTGAATTGTATCTATTTCAATGTTCTCTATGGTGAAATATAGGTCATCCCATTCATAATCATGAGAGTCAATTATTTCATCATCAGATCTATTTAAGTATTCAGCAATAGTTATCTGGTGTACGTGATTAGCCATCTGTGGATCAAAGTGTGGTAGATAAAGAACATGTGAAACTGTGACCAACTGCCCCCAGTTAGGATGTAAATTCTGTCATTGGGGTGTGCTTTCTATAGCTGTTGCTATCAAAGGTATCTCTGAACCATCTGTTGTTGAGTCTCCTACCTCTTGAATGGGAGGTTGTGCTAACAAAGGTATGTGGATATCTTGAGGTACCTCAAAGCTGGGTACATAGAATTCTTCTTGATATTCAAGATTCTCCATACCAACATGTAATAATCTTTCATAGGACCACTACTCTTGTTCATCTATTTCTTGTTAGAGGCTGGACTATCTTTTGAAGCATGTTTGTCAGTTTTAGTATGAAAACCCAGTCCTTTTTTGTCTCTGGTATTCCGAAACTCCATGGGTATAGGCTCAATAAGTTCTCTTCCCATGTCACTTAGAGGTCCCTTTCTTTTGTATCCCATCTGTTTGAGGAGATCATATCATTTTCCATATTTTTCCAGGGATATTTCCACATGTTTGACTTCATCTTCCTCCGGTTCTCCTTTGTAAAGCCATTCCAAGACTGCCTGTTCTTCTTTGTTATCTAAAGAAGATGTGGATGCATTTACCATGCCAGTTTCTTTGTGTATTTATGGCTCCTTGGATGCAGTAGGTGTGAATGTTGAGGAAGGTTTTCCATAGGATCTTGGTGATACTGGAAGTTCTGTCAGTGACGGAGTCAAGTCCAGTCTATATTCTCCCATACCTATTTCTTCAAGTTTTAAGGTTTTCCAAAAACTCTTGATAACCATGTCCTTGGTAGTCTTAGGAGAAATTTCATCCATAGCCTCTTTGTTTTGTGGAATAATACTATCATCTTTGATATTATTAAAATTATAGTTATCATCTACAGTAATTGTCACTTCCACCCCATTATGTGGGAACTTGATACACTGGTGGTAAGTAGACGACACAACTTGCATTTCATGAATCCATGGTCTCCCCAACAAGATATTGTAGGCCAGGGGTAGATCTAAAACTTGACATACAACATTTCTTTCAATGGGTCTGACTCTGATGGGCAGAACAATAAGACCTTTAGAGGATGTTTCTTCCTCATCATCAGATTTGATAGTTATTTTTCTTCTAGAGTCAAAGGTCTATTCTGAGAGACCCAAGTTTTTGATGAGATTAAGTGTACAGATATTCAATCCTATGCCTCCATCTATCAATACACATCTAACATAGGATTTATGAATGAGGACTTCAATATGGAGGGGTTGATTATGTGGATAGGTCAATGATTTATCATCCTCTTCAGAAAAGGAGAGGTAATGAGGCGCTAATATGTGATTGAACATCAGTTCAAATTTGTCTATATCAATATCATTTGGGATGTTAGTAGCATGTAGAACTTTTTCTAGGATTTCCATATGCACTGTCGATATCTTGAGCAACTCAAACATGGAAATTTTGGCAGAGGTTCGTTGCAATTGGTCTACCAAGTCATACTTTGCTCCAGGAATAGTAACCACATGTTTTGTTTCTGGTTTGGGAATAGAAATAATAGGAACCTTCGACGTCGATGCTGGTTTATAGGAATAATTGGGTCCTTTGATTGTGACTTTGGCTTGGCCTCGAGTTACCGCATTCGATTGGAAAGAAACACCTTTGATCATGACTACATTAATTGATTCAGTTTTAATATCTAGCATATTAATCACATTATCATTATTGGAGTAGGTGTAGTTTACTTCATTACCTTTCCCTTTAGATGTTTCCCCTTTGTCATAATTAGGGAATGGTTTGTTAAATGTTGTATGATCTTGGTTGGTGGTGTGTTCATCCACTTTGATCTTTCCTCCTTCAATGAGGTCTTGAATAACATGTCTAAGCTTAAGGCAATTTTTATTCTTGTGTACTTTGTTCTTGTGAAAGAAATTGTAGGAGTTATCATCCCACCATCTGGATTTGACCATTGGTTCCCACAGTTTGGAATCTAGGATTGTGAGAACTTTGTTATCCAATAGTTTTTTTATAATAGTCTCAAGGGGTTCTCCCAAAGGAGTGAAGGTTCTTTGCGGTTTTGAAGTCCATGTCCGGCCCTTGCTATTATCATTGTTTGCTTTGGGTATAGGGGTTGTTACCTTGGAATCTTTTCTTGCTTGCATACTGTTGGTTAGATTGAACACCTTAGGTTTAGGACCAACATTGGATGTGTCTACTATGCCATTATTGACAACATTTTTTTTTCTATTTCCACCATTTAGGTTTGGAGTTTGAGTTGTTAGGTTTGTTTTCACTTTGAAGAGTGATCTCCCTTTTTCTGACCATAAATTCTTTGATATAGAGGTAATTCCTCAAATATTCCTATTAAAACTAGGGGAATCTTGCATTTCCAATGCATAGTTCAATTCCAGTACCAAGTTATCGAGAAATATTTCCATCTTCTCCAATTTAGGGATAGCTCTTGAGTACCGTGCAAATATTTTCCTCCATATTTTGAGGAAGTGTGTAAATGATTCACTAGTATTTTGTTTAATATTACATAGATCCATCATAGACACATCATGTTGGATGTTGTAGGAGTAATGTTGAATAAATTGTTGAATCAACTCCTCAAAATTTTTGACCATGGGTGTAAGTTTTGAGAAACACTCCATGGCGTTGCCTCCTAGACTTCTAGGAAAAAGCCACATGAGGTATGTGGGTTCATGCATGTACTCTATGCTAAGAGAACAAAACTCTCAAACATGGTCATGTGGTTCGGTCTCTCCCGTATACTTTTCACATTTTCGTCGTGCCACGTTGGGAGGAAATGGAACCATAGTGATACTCTTGTCGAAAGGAAATGGACAAATAGTATCCAAAGAGTATTTCATTTTGGGTTTATCTTTCTCCTATTTGAGGGTTGCAAGCTCTATTTTCATCAAAGTGAGTTTCTTGGTGAGAATGGATATAGGATTTGGTACCTCCTTTTCTTTTTTCTTTTCTACATCATAATCTAGGGGGTAATTTTACGCCAGTGGATGCCATGTGAAGAAAGTATTTCTCTTTATCCTCATTAATTATCCTTTCCAGTATCTTATAGAACCTCCTACTTTGTTTAAGTTTATCATACTCATCTTTAGGGATCTCCCCCTCACTTTCCAATCCAAAAGGAGGATGTTTGAATGTGGTTTATTCATTTTCATCGAGATCTTCATGCTTTTGGATTTTTCTATTGTCATATTCTTCAAAAGTTGCACTCCATTTACGAGTGTTTCTATCCATTTGTGGAGAGTCTAGATCGAGTAGGGAACTATGAGACATTTCCCCTTGAAAGTGTGGTGATTTAGGAGGCACTTTCAATCCTTTAGAGGTGTATTTTTTGCATCTTGTGTTAACCATGAAATTGTGTCTCAACTTTCGTCAATGTTTCCCAAGAGTGTCAGGTAGTATCTTGAATCGTTCAAGTGAGTGTGTCTAGGTGGAAGTATCATTTGTATCTTGGTGGAAGTAAATGATTCTAGCGTCAGAGGGTTAGAATAACCTGATAGTGAGCTGGGAACCAAGTTGTTGTAAGAAGCAGATAGAACACACATATTGAGATAGATTCTAACAAAACTAACAAGACATTCAAGGTGGACGTCTAAAAAAGTGTTTTGAAATAATGACAGGGAGACCAGAAAAGAAAATAGGAACAAACTAAACAGCCAAAAGGGTATCCATATAAATTGAGACTTTCTAAGAAAGTATTCTGGGAATGCCCACTGTCCTAGATGTGAGCTCCTAATGACCCTAGATGCGAGCTTAAATACCAGATGTGACAATGTGCTGACTAGATGCGAGCGAGGATACCATATGCGAGCCTAAATTCTGCATATGATTTAGGAAATCTAGGATGTGATTTTTTGATGTCTTTGTCAGATTTGATCAGTTTTAAAAAATTCATTTTGGAAGTGCGTGAAGTTTGTCTGATTGTAGTTTTGCATTCTAAGACTCATCAGTGAATGAAAACACACGTGTGGACCCAAGATTAAAATTTATTGCTTGTTTGAAGATGTTATCTTTTAACTAAGTTTTTAGGTACATCAAACAGATTTGCATTGTTAGGAGGGTGAAACAGACACACATCTTATCCCTATTTTCTAGGTGAAGGATGAAAATATTTGCTCGTTGACTTAGGCACACACTCAAATTATAATAAGAATAAATCCATCACCAAGCACACAATGGCTCTAGTCATGATGTTGGATTAGTCAACTCCAAATGCAAGTGCGGGCACGATATGATGAGTGCCTTGGGGTGATTAATTTTTTTCTTGCACAAATATTATCACCCTTTCGGGGGTGAATCAAGAATTTTTTGAGTTGAAATGTTGTCTATTATTGGGCAATCCATTCAAAACCATCCCCCATAGAATTGCACAAGGCAAAATTGAGGCGTATAGCCCTATGAGTACATAAGTATATGTAGTTTTTCAAGCAAGATTCAAGTATCTCTGGTCTACATATACCCAAGCATGTTCAAAGAATGATGTCAAAATTCTATAAACAAAACTGGCTCTGTGTTTTGAAGCTTTGGCCTACGAGGAAGCAATTATTTATAGTGAGTTGGAAGGGTTGGCGTAAAACCTATCCTCACTTGGGTTGTTCCTGGGAGATTTTTTCCTCAACTGACAGGCCCTCTACTATTAAATAATCTTATAAAGGATTGGTGAGCGTAGGACATCTAGATTTTTTATTCCTCTGAAGAAGAAGAGCATACTCTCCTAATCCATGCCATTTTCTCATAAAATAGATTCAAGATAACATTAAATTCCCTCAAGCAATGTTGTGCTTGATTTAAGATGTTCCTATTTAATGGAAAATAGAATGCTTGAAAGTAAGGTTTTCTTTTTCAATTAATCCACAAATTTAGTGCTTTGTTTATTAAGTTCCTGATCCAAATTTAATTAAACGATTGAACTTGTTTATTGAGCCACAAAATTTTAATGCTTTGATTGTTTAGTTACTAATCCAAATTGAAATTTAGTTTTTTTTGCTTGGTTTAGTTATCTCCAAATTCCTTTCAACCCATAAACTGATGTGTGAGTTTCTGATTTTTCATAAAAGGAAAAGAGCATAGTCTTCTATTCAGTTTAGTGGAAGACTGGAAAATGTTCTTAGTGTCAAAAGCATGTAAAAATAGAAGTCAAGATGGGGGTTGGGCAACTTGAAAAACCACATTAGTATTCTTTGTTCAACTCCCAAGAAAACCTCTGATGGTGCAAGCACTAGTTAGGCTATGAAAAGATCAAATAAATCAAGCGCGCAAACATTAGTGGTTAGGCAAAGAAGCTCACAAAACATTTCACCAGATGTGATCCTAAAATAACATGATGTGATAATATACCGTATGCAAGCCTTTGTCACCATATGTGACTGAATGTTCCCCAGATGTGATCCTATACCAAAAATGATCTAGGAAATCCTAGATATGAACCTCATTTTCTGCGGTATGATGGCATATCCCGGATGCGAGCCAAAATGACAAGATGCAATTCTGGACTTGAAAACTTGGAGGAAATATTAATGAAAAATGAGGTTAAATATGAGGCAAATCTTTAATTGTGCCCCACGGTGAATGCCAAAAATGTGTGTGATTGTTGTACTTGTTAAGAGAGACACAACACTTCAATAGGTCATTGCATTAGTGGAAAATAAGGTTAGATGAGCATATAAAGCATCTAAAATCTACCTAATTCTTTCTAACTAAGAAGAGTATGATAAGTAACACAATAGCCCTTAGATTATGCTACTATTAGTGCCTTATATGACTTAGCATGAGAGATTTGAGTTAAAACAAGAAAGATATCTGCTGAACATGCATTCTAGCTCTAAAAAGCATGAAAATAACAATGCATGGACATAAAATCTAAAATATGATATGAGTCTAGGTTTATTCTAATATCATAACAATGCAATTTTTACTCTAAAAATGAAGGCTTATTTGTGCTAAAAAATGCCTTCTATTTATAGAAGAATGAGGAGAGAGAGGGGGGACAAGGTGCATTAATGGAGTTGAAAAACTCATTAATGCTGTGTAAGAGCAATAAATGCTAAAGGCATTCAATAGGCATGGTGGAGACATGGGCATAAGGAGTCTACATTAATGAGGCATTAATGAGAGCCTTAAAGAAGCATGGGAAGGGGGTAAGAGGGTGGCTTGAGAAAGTGGACTTGAGGGAACGAATCTTGAGATTCCTTGACTTTCTCAAGTGGGTGGAGTCCATAATCACTCCTTCATGGAATGTGACAACATTAGGAGGTGGGTTAGAATTAGATTAGGATTAGAATTAGATTAGCATGGAGTTAATGGGTTGGGATAGGTTTGAACCCAGAGTCAAAGTGGTTTAAGTGGGTTAGTTTAGGGGTTTATAGGAATATTAATGAAATGAATTAAACTTATTTAATTCATTCAAAAATAGGATATTAATTATTTAAACATTTAATTTCTTTTTAATAATCAATAGGACTATAGCCAATTTAATTAAATTAATTAGGCTAGGGGAATGAGTTCATTTGCAAGTGAGGAATTGATTTAGGGTTTTATTTAATTCCTTTATGATTAAATACTATAGCCATGTTTGAATTTGATTTGTTTTAATTGGTTTGAATTGATATGAATTGTATGGTTGTAGTAGTTAATATAATTCAATGAGAAAAACCACCTAGGATATTAAATTGATTTCAAAATAATTATGCCAAGCAGTAACGGGGTTGTTTGGACATAATTGGGGGTATGATAACACTTAGGGAAAATAGGGTCTATAGTCAAAGCAAACCAAATCCAGGTGGTTACAAGAAGTAGTAAATAGATCATTGGGCAACCTCCTCAAATATCTCACCAAAAAGTATGCAAAAACTTTGGATTCAATTCTTCCTCAAGCAAAATTTTCATTTAATGATTTAGTCAATATATCAATAGGGAAGACACCATTCCAAGTAAACTATTGAATTCCCCCTAGAGGGGTAATGGAGTTGAGAGAGTTACCAAATGAATTCAAGGTTAGTGCTCAAGGGGATGAGTTGTAAGTATGGATAAAATAGATACATGATCAGGTCAGAGAAATACTCAATCAAAATACTAAATAATATAAGGAACAAGTAGACAAAAAGAAGAAGTATGTTACCTTCAAAGAAGGAGATCAAGTGTGGGCATATCTAAACAAATCAAGGCTACCTAAAAGACACACAGAATTGGAAATGAGAAAGATTGGTTTGTGTCAAATACTCCACAAATTTGGAGATAATGCATATAAAATCTCTCTACCAAACACTATTTCTATTTCTCCTATTTTCAATATTTGTGATCTCAATCCTTTTAAAGGTGATATAGGAGCTAAAAATTCTATGCAGGATAAGGAAGATGCACAGGTTGAATGGCTCATGGACCTAACACCAAGCCAACCACTACAATTGGAGAAAATTCTTGACTCTAAGATTGTAAAAAAAAAGAAGTAAGAAAACCTATATATATTTCTTGGTCAAGTGGAAGTGGTTACCAGACATTGATGCAACTTGGATGAATGAAGACTTTATCAACAAAAAGTGAACAACCCTTCAACTATTTCTCTCAAGTGAAACTTAATTTTTGAAAACAAGGGCATATAGTGCAGGAGCACCTACCTATACTCTTCAACATAAGATCTTCACTAAGGGTCTTCAAGGATATACCCAAGGGCCTTCATGCCTAAGGGTTATATACAACATTTCAAGTTTTGGTAATAAGCCAATTGTAAGGCCTAGTCACCCTTGGCATATTTATAAACCTTGGGTTTTGACTATGGTCAAATGGCATAGTTCAGTGTTTATATTAGTCTAGGTGTTTACTTAGAATATTTCTATGGTTTTATGCTAGTAAGGGTCCTTAGGATACTAGGATTAGGCCTTGTAGGCTCATTAGGAGAAAAAGTGCAAAATTCGCAAGAAATGCAAAAAAGTTGCACATTGAAAGAAAATGTTGCTTAGCAACTTTTTAAAAATGTTGCAAAATAAGTTGTAAACTGCTCCCAATAGTCACAAAATTTTAAAAATAGTTGGATTCATTGCTAAATTTCTTCAATAAGCCCTTCCAGGCGGGTGGAAGACATGGGATGTAATTTTGCAATCAAATCAATAAAATAACCTTTTTTCCCCACATTCTATGTTGAAGTTCAATTATGTACGGTTATGTATGGAATTGTTGAAGGGGGATACTTGAAGATCTGAATCCTGTAATGAATTAAGGACAAAATTATTTTGATTTGATCCATTTTGGAGATCAGGGAAGAAAGTTAGAAGGATTCCTTTCACTGGTGTAGAGGAAACCCTCCTGAACCAGTTGTTTGAAATGAAGATGTCCTAAATTGCACTTTAACCTATGGGAAATTCATGCCCCTTAGGGAAATGAAAGTAAGGACCATGTACTAATAGACCTTAGAATCATAGGAGTGGGGTAGCAGTTTTACTATTTTTGGTTGTAGGCCTTGGTCCAAGCTTCTCTATGTGCTTAGAACAGTGTAGGAAAGAATGAAGTGATAGTAGCACTTTGAGGGTGCATAAAAGAAATATAATGGTGGATTTTGGTCTCTTAGGTGTCCCCAATTTCATTCCAATCAATGAAATGTCTATTAAATTTGAATGGTAAAGACTTTCAAGAAGAATCAAGCCTTTTAGGTCTAATTAGGCCTAGTGCAATAGTGATTTTTTAGTGGTGTCCTTGCAAGTTGTGATTCATTGCTTTGGGGGTTTGACACATATAAGTAAAAGGTGTCTAAATATTGTAATTTTTTATATAGGTCCTTTGGAAAAATTGAGAACTAATCCCCAAAAACCCCATACTTAGGGCTACAAGCCAAGAAGGCCTAATAGCCAGAATTGGTGTCTGAATCCTTAATCATTTTAAGGGTTTGTGGGTCATTTTAATGGGACACACTTGAGTTTTTTGGAACCTTTCCATCCCATTTTCAACATACAAGTTCCTATTTTGTGCTTGAGTCAAGTAAATAACATTTCTACTCACTAAAGACATAGAATCCTAAAGGAGGATAGTGACTTTGTGGTTTGTTGCAAGATCATACAAAGGTGTAGAGAACTCTCACAAGTTAGTTTAGGTGTAGTTTAGACACCTAAGGCCATACCACATAAAATCTACCTATTTAAGGGAGAGATCTACATCACTATCTATTACAGAGCTTCTAATGTCAATGAATGTGATCTGATCTATTGTTATTATAATCATCTCTTCTTACTTATTATTAATGATTTTTTTCCTTTTGCATATTGGTATTGTATTCTTGTTATTCTTTTGATCTCTTAAAATTAATTTAGCGTATCATTCTTAACCTTCAACCATTGTTAATCATTCCTTTCAATATATCATTTTGTCATTGGATGATTCCTTCTATGCATATACCTTCTCATTTTGAATGATTTATTTATGTCATTATTCCATACAAATAGTTCCCTATTTAAGTTTAATTAATTAAAATCTATTTTCAAATAATTAAATTCAATAAAAATTTTGAAAATAATAGTGAAATATTTTGTTAAATTTATTATTTAGATTTTATTGTATTTTATTTTATTAACTTCCTTTTACCACCTTTTGTATTTTCCCATGGTTGGATTCTATGGTGGAGCCATGAAACCAAAATCTACCTAAACTAGACCAGTAAACTCTCTAAATCCTAAAAATTTTTCTAAGGCTATCAAATCAACTCTAATCTAGTTGCTTACTGAATACAAAGATCTTTTATCTAGTCCTACTTCACAAATCCAACACTAGATTCAACCTTTCAATCCATTAACACACCATTTACACTCAAACAAGTTGAATGTATTGTAAAACCATAACACTTTGCTTCATTCACTTAAAAACTTACTTAAAATCTCCTCTACATTGGAAAATGAGCCACAAAGGATCTTAAGATTCCTCTCCCATGTTTTTAGGCCTTACATTGATTTCCCACTCCTAGAATGAAGGGAATCCAGAGTTGTCAAGTTGCATGCAACATTTGCAAAAAGTTGCAAATGTTGTCATGACAACTTTTGAGCGTGTTTTGCATTTATGATGCCAATTAACTTTTAGGACCTCTAACCCATATAACTCGATGGATTAACATAATTATGACCTTTTCAGGCACCTTTCACACTTTTCTTAGGTCTAAAACACATTTAAACCAAATTTCCCACTTTAGGCCTATCCGAAGGACTACAAACTTAGAATTCAACCTAACGTAAACTAGATTGGACTTAGTACTAACTACTAATCCATCTATTCACACACATTGCAAGGCCTTCTAAGGACAAAAAAAAATCACTAACTTGGCTAGAGTCAGTTACAAGCCAAAATTGTCTAAGCATTGGGAGTTTGCCTAGGTGCTCCTACACCATCCTCCCCAAATGAAAAGGCTTCAATCCACCCTTGGATCGAGTAAGCTAGGATCAATGCCCAAATTTTTGAACTTTTTCTCCTTTACCCAAGCTGCATCTGCATCTATTTATCCATGCCACTTCACCAAGTGTTCTTTGTATTCCTTCTTTCTTGTCTTCTTGTATACTCTCGTATCCAGTATGTGTTCTGCCTTCTCAATTGGTGCAGATGGAAAGTTGAATTCTTCCACCTCCTGTATGAATTCATTCAAACTCTAATCTGGATCTAGGACTAGGCCTTTATACAGAACTAAGTCTGCTACATTAAATACCAGAGATAGACCCATATCCTGTAGAAGTTCCACCTTGTATGCATTTGTGCCATATTTGGTTAGTATAGTACATGGGTCAATTCTTCTCCTTTGTATTTTATGTTCCACTCCTTTCTGCAACCTTTTCTTGTTGAGGTGTACCATCACAAAATCCCCAACTTGGAATTGGACATCTCTTTTCCTTTCATCCACTTTGCACTTTGTTTTCTTTGTATTTTAAATGAGTGTCTTCCTCACTATTTCATGGACTTCTTGCATAGAATGTGCAAAGTCATCTGCATATCTACTTCCCTTGGCTCCATACTTCAGATCTCTGATCTCAAATATGTCTCTTGGATGAAGGCCATAAACTATTTTGAAAGGAGTCTTACCAGTAGTCCTATTCACTGTATCATTATAGGCATACTCTGCTAGCCCAATGTGTTGGTCCCAAGGTTGACAATACTCCTTAGTTAAACATCTTAGGAGGTTACCAAGACTCGTATTGACTACTTGACTTTGGCCATCAGTTTGAGGATGGTATGCAGATCGAAAAGATAAGTTGGTTCCTATCTTCTACCATAGAGTCTTCAAAAATCAACTCATAATCTTTGTGTCTTTGTCTAACACTATTCTCAATGGAAAACCATGTATTCTGAATACCTCCTTGAAGAATAGGGAAGCTATCTGACTTGCATCATGTGTTATCTTGCAGGGTATAAAGTGTGCCATCTTATTGAACCTATCCAAAATAACATAAATGATATCCATTACCTATTTTGTTTTGAGTAAACAAACTACAAAATCCATTCTTAAACATTCCCATGGTCTTCTTGGAATAGGAAGTGGTTGGTAAAGGCCTGCATTGGAAGATGTTCCCTTTTCCTTGTGACACACAACACAACTCTACATACTTCCTAATATCCAAATTCATCTTGGGCCAAAAGTAAAATCTTTGAACTAATTCTTGTGTCTTATTGACACCAAAATAACCACTAAGTACACCATTGTGTTTCTCCTAAATTATATTCTCCCTTAAAGACCCTCTAGGGACACACAATTGACTCCTTTTAAACAATAGACCACTCTCCAAAGTTTATTCAGAGAAATTTCTATGAAAGTGATTCTTATATTTGTGGCATACCTTGTAAATGTGTGCAAAGTCTTCATCATCTCCATATAGGTCTTTGAAGTTTTCTATCCCCATGTTCTATAGTTGTATCTCTTTGATGGTCAGGGCTCTTCTACTTAAGGCATTTGCTACCTTATTCTACAACCCCTTCTTGTGCTTGATGTTGAATGTGTATGCTTGAAGATATTCAACCCACTTCATATGATTGTGACTGAGCTTATCTTGTGAGCTCAAGAAACTTAATGCTTGATTGTCTGAATAGACTATGAACTCTTTTGGAAGAAAGTAGTGCCTTAACTTTCTCAATGCTTGGACCAGAGTATACAGGTCATAAGAAGAGTATTTATTCTTTGCTTCACTTATTTTCTCACAGTGAAAGGCCACTGGTCTTCTCTCTTGGCTCAAGACTACACCAATAGCTACATTACTAGCATCACATTCCACTATGAATAGCTTCTCAAAGTTTGGAAAAATCAAGATTGGTTGGGTATCAATCTTCTTCTATAATAGATCAAACCCATGGTTAGCTTGTTCATTCCATAAAAAAATTGTTTTCATTACACCCTTGATATTATCAAGAATAGGAGCACAAATTGCACATTGAATTACTTTATAAACTTTCTTTAGTACTATGCTAAGCCATGAAAACTGCTTACCTCAGTTGCTTCCCTTCATCTAGGCCAATTTTATGATAGCTTCCACCTTGCTAGGATCCATTTTAAGATTTCCTTGAGATAGTACAAACCCAATGTACACTAGCTCTTGTTTCATGAATTAACATTTCTCAAAGTTGATCATCAACTTCTCTTCATTAAGCTTCTTAAAGACTATTTATATATGTCTGAGGTGTTCTTCTCTTGTCTTTCTATAGATGAGTATATGATCCAAGTAGACTACAACAAATTTTCCTATGTAGTCTTTTTGGACTTCATTCATGAGTCTTATGAATGTGGATGGGGCATTGGATAACTTAAATGGCATTAAAATCTACTCATATAGTCCTTCTGTGGCATTGAAGGTTGTTTTCCATTCATCTCCTTCATTGACTCTAATTTGATGGTATCCACGCTTCAAGTCAATCTTTGTGAAAAATTTGTCTTCACCAAGATAGTCCATTAGGTCTTCTATCCTAGGGATATGGAATCTATACCTAATGGTTATTTTTTTTATTTATCTGGAGTCAGTACATAACCTAAACATTCCTCCTTTTTTAGGGGCTAAGGCAGTGGGTATGACACAAGAACTAATACTTTTCCTAATCAGACCTTGACTTAGGAGTTCTTGAATCTATCTAGCTATTTCCTCATTTTGTTGAGGAATCATTTTATATGCAACCTTATTGGGAAGGGTAGCTCCTTGAATGAAGTCTATTTTGTGGCTTACAGTCCTCTTAGGGGGTAGTAATGATGGTTTTCCATCACTAACAATGCCTTCATACTCCTGCAACATCTCCTGCACTTCCTCTGGTAATTATGTTTTCTTCACTGCCTTGTCTACAACTAATTATTTTCATCTCAACACCAGTGCAAATCCAACTCCTTATCCTTCTTATAAGGCTTCCAAGAACTCATTTTCACTAACCATAAGGACATTGGGGCCAGATTATTTCATTTCTTCATCCTCCAATAGTGACTATATCTTGAATGTCACATTGTCTTTCTTGAAAGAATATGATTTATTTTCTCCATCATGCATGGCCTATCAGTCAAATTTCCATGGTCTACCTAGGATTAGGTGGCATGAAACCATAGGTATTACATCACCTAATAATTTATCCTTATATCTCCCAATTGAGAATTCCACCCAAGCTTGTTCATTGACAAGGACACGTTGTCCTTTGTTTAGCGAGATGACTTTATAAGGATTGGTGTGGGGTATCCTTTTCATTTTCAGCTTGCTGACTGCTTCCTCTAACACTATATTTTTAGTAGACCCTGAGTCTATGATGACTCTACACACTTTCCCCATCATTTTTCATTTCACTCTAAATAGAAATCTCCTTTGACTAGGCTCTTCTCTCATTGGCTCCTTAATCAAAGTTCTTCTCATCATTAAATTCTCACCTTCCTCTAACTCTAAAGGAACCTCAGGGTGTTTTCTTCAACCACTAGCCTCTTCTTGGACATAATTCACCCTTTTATCACTTCCTTGAGAAGCAGTACCCTTATCTTGACATCTGTATGCAGGATGTCCCATCTAGTTGTAGTGGTAACACTTCATGTTAGAAAAGTAGTTACCCTTGCCTTGGTTATTGTTTCTTCCTCTGCTACTAGAGTTCCTTCCTCTATTTGAACTCCCTCTATTGGAGTTTCCATCTTATTGTTTAAAAAATTTAGTCTCTCCTTGACTCTTTGGTTTATAACTCCTCCCACCATATCCACCTCTTTTTCCTCAGGTGTCTCTTCCTTGACCTCTTCCTCTAGTAGTGCTAGAGTCTTGTTTCTTTCTCAACTTCTCTTAAACTTTTATACCAATTTAGTGGCACTTATGAATAGTGTCTAGAGTCAAGAGACTCATCTCATCTTGTATGGTCCACTTAAGGCCATTAAGGTACCTTTCTACCTTCACCTTCTCATCCTCTGCAACTCTAGATCTCATGCAAAGTCTCTAAAACTCTTAAGTATAAGAGTTTACATCTAGGTCCTTCTGTCTTAAACCTTGTCTTCTTTTATGCAGTTGGATTTCGTAATCCTTAGGGATATAAGCATCTCTAACCTTTGCAACCATAGCTCTCCATGTGGAAATGGAATTTTTTCCTTCCTTCTCCCTCTCACCTTGGATGAATTTCCACCAAGTGAGTGCAGACCCACTTAGTCTTGCTTATATGACTTTGACCTTTTTAGCCTCAGTGACACTATCACACTCAAAATGGTTTTCTAGTCCTTTATTCCAATCTAGGACTATCTCTAGTTCCATCTTTCTAGTAAAGACTGGAACTCCTTCTAGAGCTTTACCACTCATGGCCTTTAAAAATCTCAAGAATGGTTCCTCGTTAAGGATAGGGTCAGCTTTGGTTACTTCACCACCTATGGAAATCTCCTTGCCTTTCTCTTAAACCTTATCCTTTACTTCTTCCTCTTTCTCATCAACTTCATCCAGCTTTTTCTCTAATTGAGCCAATCTATCTTGGAGCATTCTATTCTCTGGACTTCTTGATCAGCTACCATCTTAGCCAACTCTACATTGGTCACCATTGTAGACTCTCCTACTAACTCTATTGGTTGGAACATTAACCACAAGCTTGATCAACTATGCTCTGATACCAATCTGATGGAATTGTTCCAAGGCGTGCTTGCAAAAAATCCACTAAGACCACTTATTTTACTCTTATTAGGATCCTAAAATCAAAACTAGGATCTCTCAAGTCTTTTCTCCAATGACCTAAGACTTCACTAGCTCAACATAGTGAGTATGCTTCTTGTGCTTCACCTTCAAAGACAACTATCACTAGTTTTTTCTCAATGATTCAATCTTGCTTGAAGGATTCTAGGTATAAATCCTCCATCTCAACTTCACCAATGATACAAGGGTCATGTCCACCATTTTAAAACTCACTCTGCATCCTTTTCACTCCACTAGAATAGGCTTTCAATCCCAATTCAATCGAGTTTCAAATTCAATCCTTATAGGACCCTATTAGGCCTAATTGACCAGTAAGCCCTATTCAGAGTTTTTTTCTAGATTACTTCCCAAATATTACAAAAAACTCAAAAAACTAACCTAGGATCGTGATACCCTTTTCGAAGAACTAATATATTTCAAGGTTTAGGGTTCCCAAGTCATTCGTACAATAGTGTCCTGAAATGTAGGGTTAATAGGGCTTTTTGGGTTCCTAAAATGTAGTTGACTGATTTCTATCTAGGAATCTATCCAAATGGATTTTTCAAACTTTTAATTCACAACTAGGGATCTATAGGACCATAATAACTTTGAAACTAGACTTGGTTTAGACCTTTCACACACACCCTTGCTTCTGTATTCAACTTTCTCTCTTCCATACACCTAACCGGACAGTCATTGCTTGCCTAGGGAATGGATTTAAAAATATAAAATTAGTTCTCCAAGACTCCTAATTGAATATATACACTTTAAAAAGGCTCCCCTAACATATTAATCCACCTTTTGTATTTTCCCATGGTTGGATTCTATGGGGGAGCCATGAAACCAAAATCTACCTAAACTGGACTAGTAAACTCTCTAAATCCTAAAAAAAATTCTAAGACTATCAAATAAACTCTAATATACTTTCTCACTAAATAAAAATATCTTATATCTAATCCTACTTCATGGATCCAACACTAGATTCAACCTTTCAATCCATTAACACACCATTTACACTCAAACAAGTCGACTGTACTATAAAACCAAAATACTCTGCTTCATTCACTTCAAAAACTTACTTACAATCTCCTCTACCTCACGAAATGAGTCAAAAATTATCTTAAGATGCCTCTCTCATGTTTTTAGGCCTTCAACATTGATTTCCCACTCCTATAACGAAGGGAATCCAAAGTTGTCGAGTTGCATGCAAAATTTGCAAAAAGTTACAAAGCTTGTCAGGACAACTTTTGAGCATCTTTTGCATTTATGATGCCAACTAAATTTTAGGACCTCTAACCCATATAACTAGATGGATTAACATCATTAAGGCATTTTTAGGCACTTTTCACACTTTTCTTAGGTCTAGGACACATTTAGACGACATTTCCCATTTTAGGCCTATCCTAAGGACTAAAAACTTAGAAATCATACTAACCTAAACTAGATTGGATTTAGTAATAACTACTAATCCATCTAGTCACACACATTGCATGACCTTCTAAGGTCAAAATTAAAATCACTAACTCGGCTAGAGTAAGTTACATGACAAAATTGACTAAGCATTGGGAGTTTGCCTAGGTGCTCATGCACCACTTATATATAATCTTAACCTCGTAAGCTATGAGAAATAGATAAACTTTGTAGCTCTAAACAAGAACACTTTATACTATAGTTAGTGAAGGTTTTGAGTGTCATCCCCACCATAGTTTTATCCTCTAACCAAGGATTTATGTGTTACCAAAATCAGGGTGCTATGAGTTCAATTGTTTAATGTTTTGATGTTATGGTTTTATAAGAATTACATTACTTTCATTTCAAAGTTATTAACTTGGTAATTAGTAAGAAACAATATATGGTTTGATTAGTGATTGTGGTTACAAACATTTTTAGTGGTACTGATTCACCCCTCCCCTCTCAGTACAAACTTTTCATAATTATTCTTGTTGGAAACACTGAGAGGGATGGGGTGAATCAGTGTTTATCTATTTATTCAATTTTAGCAAATTTAAACATAAAACAATTCTATATCACTTGAAGCTTAACACAAGATCACATAACACATAATATGATTATAGGGAAACCTTTATTAGAGGAAAACCTCGGTGGGTATTAGTACCCACAAATATTGCACTAGTATAGTGAACTTGTTAAAGTTCCTTTTCTCTGTTAGGAGCAGTCTTTACAATGCAAGTACAATGACCTGGTTAAAGGCCTGACCCTGTTAGGATCAGTCTTTTACAAACAACCCTATTAGGGGTGAGGAATCACTGTCTAAGATCTAACTACTCAATTAGAAAGAAGGCTAAAACCTCCTGAGAATAAATATCTACTATATCCAAAAGTGAACTGCTATATATGACACAGATGTCTGATTAGTTCCAGTTATGCACTTATACTCTTATCTTCTTTAGAGGCTCTATCTCATACTGACATCTTTATATCTCTCTACTCTTCTTATTTCTTCTACACTTCCAATATATCTTTACATTGCATATATATA
>MU223463.1:2962076-2977256 GCA_018584345.1 Thuja plicata
TATATATATATATATATACATATATATATATATATTTATTTATTTATGCTTGAATAGACGCGACTATCAACAAGACTTTAGTCGGCCAAAAAACAACATACAAAACGCTTCCAAAGAAATTGTCTTAAGAGTGTTTACAATAAAATTTAATACATGGTTACAAACTTATTACAATAGGCGCTTATCCTTTACATAAGAAAGGATTACATGCTAATCAAAGTCCTTAAGTCAGCTCCATACTTTGTACTCTGAACTGTTAGTGTACTTGTTCTTCCTGTAACTTGTCTGTACTGATATTTCATACTATGTGTGAATAGGGTAAGAATAAAAGCATACCATAGAGCTTATTTCTGAATGTGCATATCCTAATGTTATCATACATATGTGCGCTAATGCTCTGATTGACTGCAAGTCACTGTTCTATTCTGTCTTCTACACTTAGTCATTTTTCACTACATAGTTTACTGTCAAAACTTCATATGACTTTGTTGCCATAATAAAAACACAAAATAATACATATACTCCCTGGGAGTCAACTATCCAACAATCTCCCCCTTTGTCAAAATTGACTAACATAAAAAACTGTATATTTTCTTCTCTTAATATATACTATATATTTCTTTGCATATATATACACTTCTCCTCATACATACATTACTCCCCCTTTGACATTAATGACAAAGGTGTCAAAATTGTAAGTCTTTAAATACTTACTCTATGTATACATCTGGATATCCAATTTGAAGAGACTTGATCTATTTCTGCCAAAATGCCTTCATTGCATTGACTATCTAGAGATGGGCGCATAGACCATATGTGAGCTTCTCCATTTTTATCAAATCCATGCAGGGACCTTGATCATACATGACAATAGTGGCATCAATCTGTTTGATGTTCTCATCCATAACTACTAAGGAGGGTGCTAGTACATTTCTCAGTTGAGTCTGCCTGATCCTTATCTTATTAATTTTGAATTTTTCCTTTTCAATTTTGTCTAGCTGACCTTGATAGATATTGTTGCAAATGTTCATGTCTTGCATAGATGTTTCAACTGATTTTCTACCATTGTCAGCCAAGATATCTACCTCTTCTATCTTCTTGATATGTTCAGAGGTGAATTTCACTCTATCCATGTAGTTTGCTATTACATTTCTGCCTTTAGCTGCCAACTCTTTCAACATAGACTGACCAATCTTTAATGAGTTTAGATCTAAGGTAAAATCCTTTACCAGTTCATTTAATCTTTCCTTTTTATACTCATCTTCTGCAGTTCTAGTAGATGAGTCTACTAAGCTTGTGAAATGCATTTTGAAGCTTGTTAGTATGCTATCTACATCATCAACTGACTAAATTTTTGTTACTTTCTTGTCCACGGGAACTAGGTCATTCAGAATGTTTACTGATTCCAAGAAGAGAGGGTTTCTCATAACCTATTTCTCTTTGAATCTTTCCATGGCTAGGACATTGATCTTGATCAGGTCTTCTTCTCCCCATGCATCTAGACATGCTGAGTCAGGAGTTAAACTTGACAACAATGAGTTTGATGGTTGAATGAATGGTGTGAATATAGTACTCTGACTAGTATCCATGCATTCATTTTTTACTGGGATTTCCATAGCTGGTATCTCATTAGTTTGATTGTCTTGTTCTTTTTTCAAATTTGTTGAATCATTAAAGGGGACTTCATCTTGTTGTAAAGATGTGTTATCAGTGCATACCTCCTTTGTTTCTTCAATGGTTACAAATGCTTTATCAAATTTGTCCATGTCATTATCAGAAGCTATCATAGATATCTTGATATTATCAATCACTATAGTATCCCTTGAATCTTTTTCTATATTAGAAGTTATTGAAACTGAGGGTGTTGACACCTATGGACCTGTCTTAGGTGCATTCTGAATCACTAGTTCTTTAACCTGTTTGGGAGGAACTAGAGTTACCTTTGTTGTAGGTGTCATTGATGGATACATATGTCTATCCCAAAATACACACTCAAATTCTTTCTAAGTCTCTTCACCAACTAGATCATACTCCTTATTCATGATATGGAGAACTCTTGTTTTGGTTCTTAGGTGCGGCTTTACTAAATCCAAAAAAATGACTTTCTCATCATGTGAGCACACCAGGAGAAGACTATCCAATGTTTCTTCTCTTATCCTCATATCCTCTTCAATTGGTTGCCTCTTTAATATATCAAGTAAGTTCCATACCTTGTTTGGTATGAAAATTTTGAGTTCAATTATTGTCCTTTTGAACTTAATCATGTGAGAGATGATCATAGAATGAATCTTTGATTTGTCTATCTCTTGATATTTTTCATATACATTCTTGAGAGATTCTAGTCTTCCTTCATTAAAAATTTTGTTCCTTAAGACATTAATACTAGGTCTGAAACCTACCTCAAGAGGAGCTTGTGTGTTCTTTACCTTGCTCCTTGTAGTTCTTGAGGATGGATGACTAGTGGGTGCTTCCTTCCTTCCTTTATACTTCTTGCTTGGTACAAAAGGTGGAGAGGATTCTAGATCAATTGTGGTTGATGGCGTAGATGTGTCTAAATTTGTTTTCTTCTTTTTCTTTTTAGGCATATCATCAGTCTTTTCCATTTTTCACTTGTTTAGGAGTTTTGTCAAGTTCTTTGGCTATCTTAGCTTCTCTAGCTCTTTCAAGGTCTTCTTGTGTAACACCACGAACTTTTAGGATATTTGATGTAATCCTTGATGCCTTCCTTTTTTTGTCAGCACTATATAACATAGAATCAACTTGATTTGTCTTTTCTCTATAAGTACCCCATCTAGGTTCATTGGGATCCTTGGGCCCAGATATTAGGACTTGTGCATAACCTTCCAAAACATATTCTTAGACTCCATAACCAAGAGGGTGAATCCATTTTGTTCTAGGCTCAACTGCCTCCATGCAAGTATAGTCACTCTCCACCATGAAGCATATGGTGTCTTTGTACTTCTCAACTATTTTCTTAGGTATCCTGAACCTCTTCTGCATCTTGATACTGAAATTTTTGATATCCATGTCCATAGAATCTTTTGCATTACTCTCTGATGTAGCTTTTAGTGATATTTGAGACATAGTAGGCTTGCTCCTATCCAGGTAAAGATTTGCCACTTTACCAACAATGTGGAAGTACAAATAGATGATCAAAGAGACAAACCTGAATATCTTTCTCTTTTCATGCTTCATGGCTTTGATATTATCTATCAGCTATGCACACAATAATTCATAGAGATTGTACTAAGTGTTATCTCTTATTATCTATATTGCTGCTAGAACTGTTGCTGCGAGTACACTATTCAGTCTACTTTCTTGCTAAAACTTGTATCCAAGTATCATAGTGAGTAGTTTAATGTCATTCTCCTTAATGGGATCAATAGTCATGTCGTGCCTATCACTTCTAGATAAGTAGACTTGTTCAACCTGCTTCTTAACATCCTTTCTAGTAGGAAAAGCTAGTCCAGTCTTAGGAAGTCTAGTCATCTCATGAATTAGATCTATAGTGATGTAGACAGGAACCTCACCAATCCAATATAGGTCATAATGTATCCTACTTAGTAATATCTTAACCCATTATGGCTCATAGAACTCGTGCACATTTGAATACTCAAAGATAGGGTTATCAGTGAGTTACACATATTCATCCTTGAATGAATAGTCTAGTTTCATCATAGAACCCATGAGAGATGCAATGTTGTTGTCTCCAACTATTTCCTTCTTGCAACAAAAATATGCATGGATGTCTTCTACATGCATGACTCCAAGCGGTGTCCTATAGAATGCTCCTTCAAAATCATCTAGTATGGACTTGAATGGATGCTTCTTAAAGACAAATCGCTTCCTTTCAGAAATGTCAAATATAACAGGGGTTTCCATGCTTACTTGCAACTTGGTTAAGTATGGTTTCATGATGATTCTAAAATGACGTGACTACTAGGGTTCTATTCCAGTCGTTAATCCGTTCACAAACCAACTAATCCTTTAAGTTGTAGTGCTTTGATGCTCAATTCTTATCTACTTTCTGAATGCTTCAATCTCAAATGCAAAGTGAGGTTTTTGAGATCTTTTTCCAATTTAGATAAAGATTAATTACATTTAATGCTCGTTTTTGTAAAGCGGTTTACAGAGAGAATTTTAAACTTTGTTTTGAATGAAGTAAAGGAAATTTGTGAATGAATGCAACCTTAATTCTTGATCACATGCATGAATCCATAGCGCGCATACTCAGAGGTGAGTATACCAGCCATGCAAGGGTTCAGAGCTAGAATAGCTCCCCCTAAGACCATGAGGGTCAACTATCCAGAAGTAGAAGGTGCATCCATTGAGGATGCATCTACTACCTTGTTATCTTCATTATCCTTCTTTACTTTGACCCATATTTTATCTGAGTTATCTTTAGCTTCCAAAAACTTAACTTCTCCTGATTCTTCAAACAAAGACTTCTTAGGATTCTTTTGTCCTTTGGTTCTTGATCTGCAAGACCTTGAGATGTGTCCAGCCTTTCCACATGAGTGACAAATGATAGGAGGTCTAATGTTGTTATTCATCATGCTGCATTTCTTGTTTGTGTGTCAATCTTTTCTTTTGCTCCTGATAATTCAGATTCAATCTTATTCTTGATGTTTTCCAATTCCAAGATTTTCATATTGGCTTGCATGAGTTCTTCATCTAACTATTTATTTTTTTTGTTCTTCTCTTCAATAGTTGTTAGGCTATCAGTCAATTGATCATTCAATTCTTATATCTTATCCTTTAAAGATAAGTTTTGTTTATTCAGTTTCTTGACCATTTTCCCCAAATCATTCGTAGAGAAATCTTTCAGATCTTTTCTTAGTTTCTTGATAAGCATTTGTGAGCCATCAAATTTTAGCTTAAGTTCCTAATTTTCTTTCTCAGATCTACCTAGATCTTCTATGGCTTCTTCAATATTCTTTTTCAAATGTTTGACTTCTACTAAATCCATGATCTCCTCAAGTGGTTAAACTCTTTTTTCAAAGGACCAGAGCTCTAATACTAATTATTGGAAACACTGAGAGGGGGGGGTGAATCAGTGTTTATCTATTTATTCAATTTTAGAAAATTTAAACATAAAACAATTATATATCACTTGAAGCTTAACACAAGATCACATAACACATAATATGATTACAGGGAAACCTTGATTAGAGGAAAACCCTAGTGGGGATTAGTACCCACAAATATTGCACTAGTATAATGAACCTATTAAAGTTCCTTTGCCCTGTTAGGAGCAGTCTTTACAATACAAGTACAATGACCTGGTTAATGGCCTGACCCTGTTAGGAGTCTTTTACAAAAAAAACCCTGTTAGGGGTGAGGACTCACTATCCAAGAGCTCACTGGTCAATGAGAAAGAAGGCTACAACCTCCTGAGAATATATATGTACTATATTCAAAAGTGAACAAATGTATATGACACAGATGTCTGATCACTTCCATTTATGCGCTTATACTCTTATCTTCTTTAGGGTCTCTATCTCATGCTGACATCTTTATATTACTCTTCTCTTCTTATTTTTCTACACTTCTAATATATCTTTACATTGCATATATATATATATATCTTTATGCCCGAATAGACGTGACTATCAACAAGACTTTAGTCCGCCCAAAAAACAACATACACAACGCTTTCAAAACAAATTGGCTTAAGTGTGTTTACAATAATGTTTAATACATGGTTACAAACTTATTACAATAGGCATTTATCCTTTACATAACAAAATATTACATTCTAATCAAAGTCCTTAAGTCGGCTCCATACTCTGTACTCTGAACTGTTAGTGTACTTATTCTTCCTATAGCTTGTCCATACTGATATTTTGTACTATGCATGTATAGGGTAAGCATAATAACATACCATAGAGCTTAGTTCTAAATGCGCATATCCTGATGTGATCGTATGCACGTGCGCTGATGCTCTGATTGACTGCAAGTCACTGTTCTGTCCTGTCTTCTACACTTAGTCCATTTTCACTTCATATTTTAATGTCAAAACTTCATATGACTTTGTTTCCATAATGAAAACACAAAATAATCCATATACTCCCTAGGAGTCAACTTGCCAACAATTATTATTATTACCATTTCATTTTTTCCTACTGGATAGTCGCATCTATGGTAATATGCATGTTATTGCATCTTAACATGTTATTTACCATGTTGGTTTTTGGTTTTGGATAGCCATGGTTTTCATTTCCTTGGTGTGTGTATTTTTAAACCACAAGGTGACAATATTCCCCTTTGTATGTTTTACTTCTTTTCCACTAATGCATTAACTTATTATGTATCATAAGTTTTCTTACCCTAAACTCATTCCAGTAATTATGTGGACATGGCTATCCTACATGTAAATTGCACTGTTGACCAAATTTCAAAAAATGGAAAACACAATGGTTTTTGGCAAATATTTTTGCATTTTTTCTTCATGATCTGGATATTTTGTGGTGGAAAGCCAAAAAAAATTGCAAAAACAACACATTATTTTTTGCGAAATTGGAAAAAAAAGAAGTTTAACTATTTTTGTCTTTGGTGCATTTTACATGGATATTAGCCATTTCTTTATTATGTAGTGTCAATTCTATCAATCTTATTACAATATTATAATATAATATACTTAAATAAACCATCTTTATCCCATGCAGGCAAATAGTTTCATCCTTATTTCTTAGTTTTCTTTAAGTTGTTTGTGATCCTCAATTAGTGCTCTTGATGATAGTACCTATATACTAGTAATTTCACCTTGATATGTTAGAACACATTTACTAGTAATTGTATTTTTATATGTAATAGGTATTGCATAAGAGTTATGAAAGATCAATTGGTAGGTCAATTTGGGCACAACCATTTTAATAATCAATTGATATGCTAGAGTATGGATGAGTGTGCTAATGTCATTTCCTTTTATTTTATACAATTTTACTTAGAAATTCCTAGTCCACTTGAACAAGATTAGTTTTATTTTTTACATTTAGTAGCATATTATTTGAAAATAATCTCAACACTAACACAACCCTCATTTCTTTTATGTTGACTAACATCTCGTTTGGGATCAGAACATAATATTAACCAAAAAGTGAGAGATATATGTGTAGTCGCCTATTGCCTGTTATCCCTTACTAAGGATGACTAAAGGCTTCACCCATAGGCAACTCTATCTCAAATCTTAAATTTATGTTACTAATAAATTCTAATATGATTATTGTTTTGTGCACAACAATGAGGCTAATCAAAAGTTTTATGTATGGAATACTTCCTCCTCACAATATATTAAATATATCGCAAGTGTACATAACAAGTAATCCATAAATAATAGCTCATCCAAAAGCATGGGATCTATGAATTTCCTACTAATTTAGTATACCTTGATACATACGGTTATAGGTGGTGAGATTTGGTTAGCCATAAGCCATGAGGAAGATGGAGTTAAAATTATTTGAAAAAAGCAATTAAAGATGAAATTTTATTATATATAATTGATAGCACCAAAATAAGGCTATGGTACTCGAATAGATTAGAGAGGAAAATGGCTCATAATCCTATTAATATTGGTAATTTTATAGAAAAACATTATAATATGTGTAAAATCTTTTTAACATATAGTTAGAAAAAAAGAGAGATTAAACAATGTAAAGGAACATGCTTAGATAATATTATATAAAAATTTGAAAGAAAAATAATGAGTTAGACATGAAGACATGTGTGCATGTGAATTATATAGTACTTCCCAAATGTAAGAAGGTAGTGTTGAAAAAAGCAAGTTGAGTAGGCAAATATAGGTTGTCCATATATATATAATGGTCGTGGCCACATACTAACTTATACCCTTGATTGATATACTTATAATATTTTTAATGAAATATATCTACTACCGATTTGGAATCTATTATCTCATGAACATAGTTGAATCATCCATATAATTTGAGTTTGTATGATACTACTATTTCCATTTCTACTCATATTTTTTAAAAAAATATTATTTTATTTTATTAATCTTTTATCTTTTGTTGATGTTATATTTTTAATTTATCATGTTACCTAGGTTGTGAACCACCATTTATGTGGATGATGAATTATTAATAAAGAGTGTGCTATTATCTTGAGCAAAAAAGTCAAAAAGGAAAAGCTACATATTAATCATATTGTACTTAATTTAAGAATTCAACAATATTGTTGAATTCTTTAGATAATGAAGGAAGTAGAGACATGTTTTGATTATCTCATATTAATGATACAGATAATAATATGCCACTTTATAGTATTCTTAAAACGTCATATTTGTTTGTGATAAGGATAAAACATATTTAATGTCAATATTATATTTTCTATATATGTTGTGTTTTATTATTGTAATAAAGGTAACATTTGTTTGATATTAATAACTCATATATTAATATGACATGTTATAATATGTATGTATTATAATGGAAATTATTTATACAAATCATGTATATATTTATTAATAATTTTTAAGTCAAAACATATTTTTAGATGACATTTTATAGTATCTACATATATTGTGAAAAATCACTACTTTAATATTTACTGTTGTAGTATTTATTATAGAGATAAAACTTATCACATATGTTGATGATAACTTTTTTACTTTTTGGTTGACATATTTAATCCTTTTACATAAGAATAATATTTTTTAACAGAAAAAGAAAGGAGAATATTATTACAAGAACATATATATAAATAGCTACATCAAGCAAAAAAAAAAGAATAGTTGTAGAAACAGGTAGCAATACATAAAGGGAAAAACATAAAATATTTGGAATCATAGTTTTAAAAAAAAAAAAAATCATGAAAGTTGTCGGCTTCTGCTTTAAAAAATCTACACTAGGAAAATGGGCATCAGTCAATAAACATGCGATTGCTGACTACTACCGCGTGTGAAATCCCACAGCAAGAGAACTCAAGTGGAATTTCATGTGGCAAAAGGTCTATATAAGGAGCCTAGTCCTGCCCGGTCTAATCATTCAAAAGCGTGAATTCACTGCAAAGCATGAAGAGTCATCGATTGAGAGTGAGAGGTCACGCAGTTGTCTTTTTTGCTGCTCTGCTATGGACCAGGTCATTCTTGAGAAATCTTAGATACAATGATTCATAGAAGTGTGACACATTTTTAGCACACATTTTACCTCTTAATCATAGTCTTTGATTTTTGCCTCTTAATCTCTATCGTTCATTTCTCTTTATAAGGAAACCTCTCCTTCTCATTTGATAATAAATATTTTATGCTATTGTAATGCTACAGGTTTGGAGAGCATTTTTGGAGGAGATTTTGAGCACTTGAGCTTGGATATTGCAACTTCTCTCTTCTTGTTTCTTCTTTCACGCCCCATGGCAATCCATTTAGATTAATTTTGCATTTGCATGTTAGACTAGATTCATGTTTCCTTTCATAGATTAATCTTGCAATTGTATTTCCTTTCGTAGATGAATTATGCATTGTTATCATATATATTAGTTTCCTTTCATGCATTGTTATCATATAGAATAGCTTCCATTTTCATTTGCATGCATACTTGATGATCATGGAGACTAGCATTCTTACTCTTCCTCTTTGAATCTCTCATTTTATGGTGTACTTGCATGGGCATAAACTAGGTCAATCTAAGGGCCTCTAGGGCACTCCATGAATAGAGAGCTATGAGTCACCATTCAAGATCTCATTCTTGAGCAATATTGGATACAATGATTCAAATAAGTGTGACACATTTTCATAGTAACTATCAAACTTAAATCCTTGATTCAGATTTATAAATCCTATCAATTGCTCTGCTTAGAGCAACCTTGCCTGAGATTCTTATCTTGGACATGTCAATTACCTATTTACAGGGGTGTTGACCTTGTCTTTGCCAAGCAACTTATCTTTTTCTTGATGTGTTCCCATAAAGATTACACGTCTGGGTTGTTTTGTGATCCCAAATCGATCTCACACTTCAAATGCATTATTTGACTACATGTGTTCCCATAAAGATCACACATTAGTAAAAGAGGGGCAAATGTATGCACCCTGAAATGGTCGCCTAGACTATGGGCCCCCATTTATTAATTTATCAATTTATCAAATTCCTAAATCAATGCTTTGCAACATTTTCAAATCAAATCAATTTCCTTGATCAAATTGTAATTAATTCAATATTTCCTAAGGTTTGATCATTTAATCAATTACCTTATTTAATTAAAAGGAAAAAAATTCCTTTTGATTAAATAAAAGAATCTTATTTAATTAAATAATCTTATCTTATTTAATTAAAATCTCTCTTAATTAAATAATATTATCTCATTTAATTAAAATATCCTTATTAATTGAATTAAATAATAATATTTTATTAAAAGAAAATCCCTCTTTTAATTAAATAAAACCCCCACTTAAATTCCTCTTTGTTGAAAAAGTAAATAAATTAAATAAAAATAAATAAAGTTCATTTTTCTACACATCTTCCTAAGTTGTGGGCCTTTTGCCTCTTAATCATAGCCTTTGATTTTTGCCTCTTAATCTCTACCATACATTTGTCTTTATAAGGAAACCTTTCCTTCTCATTTGATAATAAACATTTTATGCTATTGTTATGCTACAGGTTTGGAGAGCAATTTTGGAGGAGATTTTGAGCACTTGAGCTTAGATATTGCAACTTCTCTCTTCTTGTCTTCTTCTTTCATGCCGCATGGAAATCCATTTAGATTAGTTTTTCACTTTCATATTAGATTAGATTCATGTTTCCTTTCATATATTAATCTTGCATTTGTATTTCCTTTCATATAATAATTATGCATTGTTATCATATCAATTAATTTCCTTTCTTGCATTGTTATCATATAGAATAGCTTTGATTTTCATGCATACTTGATGATCATGGAGACAAGCATTATTTCTTTTCCTCTTTGAATCTCTCATTTTATGGTGTACTTGCATGGGCTCAAACTAGTTCAATCTCAGGGCCTCTATTCCAAACCCTTGCACTTCATGAATAAAGAGTTACGAGTCACCATTCGAGACCTCATTCTTGAACAATCTTGAATATAATGATTCATAGAAGTGTGACACATTTTTAGCACACATTTTTGCCACCCAATGTGGGGCATGATGCTCCTGATTTTCCTTTATTTTATTCAGATTTTAAGATTTTCTAATCTTTACATTGTTATTTTATTGAAGTTTTTCAAGCCTAACCCTTGTGAATTATGAGTTGAAGACAAAACCTAGGGTTTTTTTAAAGATTTGATCATATCTCCCAAACGGCTTGGATTTTTGGTCTAAATTTTTTTTTGTAGCTTGGCTTTGGGTCAGAGCTATCTCATTTTCAAAATCAAAATTTTCAGATCATTTTTCTGCGATTTATAATTTTTTTTATGATTTTTCATGAGAATTCATTTATGGTTGCAAATCAGCAAATTTTTCAGAAAAATTTACATTTCAAGAAAGCTCATGGAATTCGACAGGGGGTGTGTTCTCTGTGTTTTATATTTTGATGAAAAATAATGGCTTAAAAATTCAATCTTTAAAAACTAGTTTGTTTTGATAAATAGGGTCCCTAGGGCACCAATAAGAAAATATTGCTAAAAATTTACATTTTTGGAAAAATCTCTATTTTTTAACAGGGGTCTATTTTCTGCATTTAGGGTTTGGGATCTGAATTCATGTCATATAGGTCCAATCAGGTTGACTAGGTCAAAAATCAAAATTAAAAAAGGGTATTTAATGATTAGCTTGCACTTATTTTTCACATGGTTTAATGCATAATGTGAGTTGTCTTTTGGATTATTTGTTTTTTATTATTGCTCCTAACAATTTATTTTCAAATCTAACTGTAGGGTTTGCATAAATTGAATATAAATTGCATATGTTATTTTCTTGTCTTACTTGTTGGAGAGTTCGTGGCTTGCTTTCACGGAAAAGCTCAACAAAAGAAAAAATAAGGTAAAATATAATAAGCGTGATACTTTGGACTTGAGGTATTCTACTGCATCTCGATAACATTTGGATTTTGGAAATAAAAATGAATCTCTCATGTGTTTAGCTTGAGTGTTTCTTACTTTCATAGGTCACATTTCCAATTTTTTTTCTAAAGGAATGAACCTGGATTTTCTTTCTTGCATATATGTTTCACATAGTAATCAGGCCCTATGAACACTATTTGTGGTGATCTTGATAGTGTGGGCTTCATTCGCTTTTCTTACATGTGAAGCTCTTCTTGACGATAGATCCCCTTATAGGTAGGGAAGGATTTGTTATTATCTCACTTGGTTTGGTCTTCAACTTTTGACTATACTTTCTCTCTTGAGATTGGTGGTCATTGTTGTTGATATACGAACCTTGGGTGAGGTGATTTCAAATTAGTGGGTCAATTAATCTTGCTTCCTATGTCTAGGTGAGGTGAAGAGGCTAGAAGATTATGCTCTTTCCCCTTTTGAGAGAATCAAAAACTTGGAACCCTTGAATTGGAACCAAGTCCTCATGTGGTTCATATTGTGAGTCTTCCTTGTTAGAGAGGGTTAACCGTAGTGGAAATTCCCTTTATTGGGTAAACCTTGTGGAAAAAACCTCAAGCGGTAATAGTCATTTTCACCATGGTAGGAACAACTGCTATATAAATATCCTTGTGGAAGAAATTTCCACGGCTGTGGTTTCTTGTTGGGTTTTCAGATCTCCTTAGCAGCTCCTAATTGATTAAATTATCAGACTGTGTCAAAACCTTAGTGCACTGGGTTTGGATTTCACCCACTTGAGATTGCAAAAGTTACAAAGTCAAACCATTACTAAGAATCATAAGGCAACCAACTTTTTATTCTCTAGGACTATGTCCGTTATTGGAAAACATTTTGAGAACATATACAAGTAGAATTTTTAGGGAGTAAAAATACTACGTCACTATTCTTGATCATGCACAAGGTTTCTTTTTCCTATGCTCATTGTTTGAAGACATTTTTGAACTCCTTGATTTCTGTCTTGTGTGACTAATTCATGATAAAATTTGTTAATTCATCTAGTTGGTCAATGAAAATGAACAAATCTGACTTCTCGAGTGATAAAAACTTTAATAGATCTCCCCAAAAGTGCTATGACATATTTATCAACATCCAAATGAACATAAATGGTATCAAGTTGTACAAAATGACTCTTGGTCTTCTTTCTTCCACATCTCCCATGTCTTCCTAGTCTCCCATTTACATCATTTCTCTTCTTCCTTCACACTTCTTCCTCTTCTTCCTAGGCTCTTGACATATTCTTGTTTCTTTTCCTCTTATTATCTAGTCTACCTTCTTCTTTTCATCTCTTTCATCACTCCCATGCTTGATTCCCCCTCTTCCAGAACCATTAATTAACTATCTTATTATGGAACCTCTCTTGAAAATAGATATTCTTGAACTCATTACCCAATTCGAAGAGTATTATTCCTCTAAAGATCGCAAGGGTAATAAATTTATGACAAAAATTGAAAAACAATTGATTGAATCAGACACCTTTCTAGGATCATACGCATGATCTTGTCATGACCTCCTTCTTCCAAACATCTTTCATCTTCTAATTATTCTCATATTTCCTCATAATCCAAGTCTTCTTCCTCCACTAGGTCTTCACTTTCCTTTTCTACATGATCTCATTCTTCTTCTACTTCTCCCAAGAGTCTTACTTCTCTTCTCAAGACATACCATAATGAGCAATGTGGCATTCCTTGTGATACCTCTTCCATGAAGAGTGACACACCCATCTTTGATGACTATGATGATGGACAATATAGTGATACCTATGACACCTCTATTCCTAAGAATCCTCCTAGTCGTTTGCTTGTGCTTACTAGTAATGGGTTATCACATTGGATGGATTGTGATGGTGATCCATATGACCCTGATTTTGAAAGAGACTTTGATGATTTTTGTGAACAATACCTGGATGATACATTTACTTCTATTGAGGAAGAGAAAGCTTTCTGCGCTGATTATAAACCTAAATACTATAAGAATCTCTCCTCTAAGAGTTCTCATTCTGAAAATAAAGATTACACTCTCGAGAAAGATCATGCTAATGATGAACATTTGTTTTGTGATGACTCCCTTCCATCCTCTACTTCCTCCAATACTCATACATCTTCTAAAGTCTCCAAGTTTTTCAAATCTTTCATAAATCCTTCATCAAGAAAAGCTCCTAATGCTTTTCATGTGATTTCCTATAGTTTTCCTCAAGGACTACCTCTTAAAGAAACTCAAGCTAACCTTCACTTGGTTGTGAATACTTTCAATAATGCTAAACCTAAAGTGCCTAAGCCTTTATATGCTATAATGCCTACTTCAGATAATCCTTCCCCATCTCTTCCCAAGTCCCCCATACAATTCCAACATGCTTCCTTATCCTTAGAAGTGGCTCCATGTCAAGAGGACTACTAAAATGATAAAGAAAAGAACATAAACAAAGATCAAGATCAGAAAACCTCCATGTCATCCAATCCTTTTCATGATATCTCTTATCTATTTCATGGTTCTTTGGATCCCACATGCCCTTTCTCATTCATTCCACTATGTCTTAAGTCTTCTCCTAAGCAAGATCAAGTTACTACTTACACTGTTGAGCTTATTTACAATCAAAATAACCTTACCCCACTTACGCTTTTCAAAGATGATACTTCCATCAAGGTTATTAAAAATGGCATTGTTACTTCCAATATTAAGCCTATTAAAAATCAAGAGGACAATTATGTGATTATTCTATCCAAAAATCCTTGTCAAGATCAAAGTCTTCCATCTTCTTATTCTACCACTCCATGTTTGCTTCCACTTTCTACTCTTCCTAAGTCTTTCCAAGCTTCAAACAATCCTATCAAAGAAGGTGCTCCTATTCAAGATGTTCACGATCCTATTGAAAATCTTAATGCTCACTCTAAAGATGTTGATGTCCTTGGTTGTCATATACATGCTGATGAACTTATTGATTATCCTTTTGCATCTTCCACACCCATCCTTGGACCTCCTCCACCAATAATAAGATCTTCATATCTTCCTTCCATCTTGTGTCCTTATGTCCTTTCACTTTCCCCTCCTAACTCTCCTAATTCATCATCCATCTTGGGTCCTTACATCCCTCCATCTCCTATCTTTCCTCAAGATCAACATAGATGCATACCCTTGAATCCTTTTCATCCATCCACCCAT
>MU223463.1:2984703-3000967 GCA_018584345.1 Thuja plicata
AGTTTGTATGATACTACTATTTCCATTTCTACTCATATTTTTTTAATAAATTTTATTTTATTTTATTAATCTTTTATCTTGTCTTGACGTTATATTTTTAATTTAACATGTTACGTAGGTTGTGAACCACCATTCATGTGGATGATGAATTATTAATAAAGAGTGTGCTATTATCTTAGACTGTAATGAACCATCCTAATTGTATGCACCCTAAAATGGTCGCCTGGACTATGGGCCCCATTTTTATCAATTTCTCAATTTGTCAATTTCCTGAATCAATGCTTTGCAACATTTTCAATTCAAATCAATTTCCTTAATCAAATTGTAATTAATTAAATTATTTCAATATTTCCTAAGGTTTGATCATTTTTATTTAATTAAAATATTTAACCTCCCTTTTAATTAAATAAAATTTATCTTATTTAATTAAATTAAATTCCTCCCATTTAATTAAATAAAATTCTTCTAATTTATTTAATTAAAAGAAAACCCCTCTTTTAATTAAATAAATAAAAATCTCTTTTTCTTCACATCTTTCTAAGGGGTGGCCTTTTTGCTTTAATGAGCACATGGATCAACCAAGATTTAATCTCCACCATTGCTTATTTATTTTTGCCTCTTAATCTCAACCGTTCACATTCCCATACAAGGAAACCTCTCATTCTCATTTGATAATAATCATCAATCATCATATAGAAGTTTTAGGTCTTGTTATGCTGTAGATTTGGAGAGCAATTTTGGAGGAGGATTTGAGCACTTTTGCTTGGATATTGCAAATTCTCTCTTCTTTTCTTGTTCTTGCATCCATGGCTATTCATGTAGATTAAATTCATATTTCCTTTCATAGATTATTTTGTATTTGTATTTCCTTTCATAGATTAATTTTGCATTGTTATCATTTAGATTAATTTCCTTTCATGCATTGCAATCATATAGAATAGATTTCATTTTAATGCATTGAATCTCTCATTTCATGGTGTACTTGCATAGGAAAGACTAGGTCAATCTGAGGGCCTCCATTACAAACCTTTACACTCCATGACTAGAGAGCTATGAGTCAATATTTGAGGCCTCATTCTTGAGCAACCTTGGATGGAATGATTCATAGAAGTGTGACACATTTTCATCACACATTTTTGGCGCCCACCATGGGGCATGATCCTCCTGATTTTCCTTCATTTTGTTCAGATTTTCATATTTTCTAATCTTTACATGGTTATTTTATTAAAGTTTTTCAAGCCTAACCCTTGTGCAAATTTGGTTGGAGACAAAAACAATCCTAGATTTTTAAAGATTTGATCATAACTCTCTAAAGGCTTGGATTTCCGGTCTAAAATTTATTTTGCAGGTTGGCGACATGTTAGAGAAGCTTCAAAAATAAATTTAGAATTTTTTGAGGTATTTTGATTTTTTTATAATTTTTTATTTATTTTTCATAAAATATTAATTTTCAGCTCAAATCAGAAAATTTTTTAGAAATTTTTACATTTTCAGAAAGGTATTTAAATTCTATAGGGGTCCATTCTTTGATTGTTAAATTTGGATGCAATATCATAGCTCATTTGGTCTATTTATGAAAACTAGTCTATTTTGGAAAAATGGATCCCTAGAGAACAAATGAAAAGATCTTTTTAAAATTCTAACATTTTTGGAAAGCTCTCATTTTTTTAATAGGGGTCTCTTTTTTGTATTTAGGGTTTGGGATCCAAATTCATGGCATATAAGTCCAATCATGTTGACTAGGTCAAAAATCAAAATTAAAAAAAGGGCATTGAATGATTAGCTTGCACTTATTTTTCACATGGCTCAATGCATGATGTGAGTTTTCATTTGGATTATTTTCTAGTTATTATTTCTCTTAAAAATTGATTTTCAGATCTAACCCTAGGGGTTGCATAAGTTGAATATATATTGCATATCTTGTTTGTTTGTTTTCTTGTTGGAGAGTTTGTGGGGATTGTTTGGACTTGCGTGGATAAACAACAAAATGCTCTCATTGCTTTAGATTTGAGGTATTTTATTTCTCTTTATAACATTTAGATTTTGGAAATAATAATGAACATCTCATGTGTTTAGCTTGAGTGTTTTCTTGCTTTCATAGATCACATTTCCAATTGGTGCTCTAAAAATGGACCTAGATTTTCTTTCTCGCATATATGTTTCACATAGTAATTAGGCCCTATGAACACTATTTGTGGTGATCTTGAGAGAGTGGTCTTTATTCGCTTGTCTTGCATGTGAAGCTCTTTTGGACGATAGATCCCCTTGTAGGTAGGGAAGGATTTTGTTTTTATCTCATTGGTCAACTTGGTTTGGGCTTCAAGTTTTGGCAATACTTTCTCTCTTTGGGGAGATTGGTGTCATTTGTTGTTGTGTGATTCTTGAATGAGGTGATTTCAAATTAGTTAGTCAATGAATCATATTTTCTATATTTTTGTGTGGTGAAGAGGTTAGAGGATTATGCTCTTTTCCTTTTGGGAGAATCAGAAACTTGGAGCCCTTGAATCCAAACCAAGTCCCCATGTGGTCTATATTGTGAGTCTTCCTTGTTAGAGAGGGTTAACCATAGTGGACACTCCCATTATTGGGTAAACCATGTGGATAGAACCTCAAGCAGTAATAGTCATTTTCTCCATGGTAGCAGCAACCGCTATATAAATGTCGTTGTGGAAGAAATCTCCACGAGTGTAATTTCTTGTGGGTTGTCAAATCTCCTTAGCAGCTCATGATTGATTAAATTATCAGACTATGTCAAAACCTTGATGCACTAGGATTGGATTTCACCCACTTGAGATTGTAAAAGTTGTAGATTCAAACCATTACTAAGAACCATAGTGCAACCAACTTTTTGTTCTCTAGGACTATGTGCGTGATTGCAAAACATTTTGAGAACATACACAAGTAAAATTCTTATGGAGTAGAATACTATGTCACTATTCTTGTTCATGCACAAGGTTTCTTTGTCTCTTGCTCATTGTTTGAAGATATTTGTTTTCTTGAGCTCCCTAATTGCTATCTTACGTGCCTGATTAATGATAAAATCTATTAATGTATATAGTTGGTTGTTTAAAACAAACAAATCTAAGTTCTGGAGTGAAAAAAAAATTTAATTGGTCTCCCCAAAAAGTGCTATGACATGTTGCTCAACATCCAAATGAACTTAAATAGTATTCGATTGCACAAAATTGCTCTTGGTCTTCTTTCTTCCACATCTCCCATGTTTTCCTAGTCTCCCATTTCCATCCTTTCTCTTCTTCCTTCACGCTTCTTCCTCTTCTTCCTAATATCTTCACATATTCTAATTCTTTTCCTCTTATTATCTAGTCTACCTTCTTCTATTCATCACTTCTGTCACTTCCATGCTTGATTCCTCTTCTTCTAGAACCATGGATTTCCACTATCTTCTTAAGGAACATCTCTTAACAATGGATGATCTAAAACTCATTGATCAATCCATGACATATTGTTCCTCCAATGATCCTTCTAGACATTACATGAATGATGAATTCATAGCAAAAATAAGACAAAAATCAAATGAATCGGACATCTTTGCAAGAATCATGGACACGATCATGTTGCGATCTCCTTCTTTCAAACATCTTTCATCTTCTAAGTCTGCTCATCATTTCTCATCATCCAAATCTTCTTCCTCTACTACGTCTTCACTTTCCTCTTCTTCAAAATATCATTCTTCTTCTACTTCTCCCAATTGTCATTCTTCTCTTTTCAAGACATACCATAATGAAAAATGTGATGATCCTTATGATACCTCTTCCACGAAGAGTGACACACCCATCTTTGATGACCATGATGACTATTATGACTCTGATGACAATGATGACTATGATGATGGCTATTATGATGAGATACATAGTCATACTTATGACACCTCTATTCCTAAGAATCCTCCTTCTCGTGTGCATGTTCTTACTAGTAATGGATCATCCTATTTGAGAGATTGTGATGGTGATCCATATGACTCTAATTTTGAAAAATACTTTGATGAGTATTGTGAACAAGACCTCTTTGATGCTTCTATTCAGGAAGAGAAATTTCACCATGCTAATTTTAAACAAAAATATCATAAGTGTTTCTCCTCTAAGTATTCTCATGCTGAAAATAAAGATTACACTCTCAAGCAAGATCATATTAATGATGAACTATTTTCTTGTGGTGATTCCCTTCTATCCTCTACTTCCTCCAATACACATACATCTCCTAAAGTTTCCAAGCCTTTCACATATTTCACAAATCCTTTATTTGACACAGATCCTAATGCTTTTCATGTTGTTCCCTACAGTTATCCTCAAGGGATACCTCTTAAACAAACTCAAGCTAACCTTCACTTCGCTGCAAATACTTTCAATAATGTTAAACCTAAAGAGCCTAAGCCTTTATATGCTATAATGCCTACTTTAGCTAATCCTTCCCCATCTCTTCGCAAGTCTCCCATACAATTCCAACATGATTCCTTGTCCTTAGAAGTGGCTCCATGTCAAGAGGACTCTAAAAATGATAAAGAAAGATCAAGATAAAGAAATCTCCATGTCATCCAATCCTCTTTATGATGTCTCTTATCCGCGTCATGGTTGTTTTGATCCCTTACACCCTTTCTCTTTCATTACATGATGTCTTAAATCTTCTCCTAAGCAAGTTCAAATTACTACTTGCACCATTGAGCTTATTGACAATAAAAATAACCTTACCCCACTTACGCTTTCCAAAGATGATACTTCTATTAAGTTTATTAAAAATGGTTTTGTTACTTCCAATATTAAGCCTATTGAAAATCAATAGAAAAATTATGTGCTTATGCTATTCAAAGATCCTTGTCAAGATCAAAGTCTTCCATCTTCTTGTTCTACCACTCCTTGTTCACTTCCACTTTCTACTCTTCCTGAGTCTTTTCAAGCTTCAAAAAATCCTATCAAAGAAGGTGCTCCTATTCAAGATTTTCATTATCCTATTGGAAATCCCAATGCTCACTCTAAAGATGTTGATGTCCTTGGTTGTCAGATACATGCCGATGAACTTATTGATTTTCCTTGTGTCTTCCACATCCATCCTTGGACCTCCTCCACCAATACTGAGGGATTGACATTTTGCTTCCATCTTGGGTCCTTATGTCCCTTCACTGTCCCCTCCTAACTCTCCTGATTCATCATCCATCTTGGGTCCTTACGTCCCTTCATCTCCCATCTTTCCTCAAGATCAACATAGCTGCATATCCTTTAATCCATTTCATCCATCCACCCATCTAAACCAGTCATATTCTTCTTCTTCCTCCACAAGTCCCAAGTCTTTTGGAAGAAACTTGAATGTTCAATACAAGAATCCATCTAAAAAAGAAGATCACCATGTCTCCTCTAATCGACATGGGGGTATAAAGTCAAAAGAGATATCTAAGAAGAAAAATACAAGACAAGTATGGGTTCCAAAATCCATCATTGAAGATATTCTCTCTACATCATAAAAAAAAAATGAAAATCCTATGACTATATGGATTCCAAAGTCTCTCTTGAAAGAGTCTCATATTGAGAAACAAGTGAATTTGACATTCAAGCTTCCAAAGGCTTCCACTTCATCTTCTTCCAAAAACATTCTTTCATTCCATGCACCTAAACTGCAACCTCTGCTATACATTCACCATATTCCTTCATGTATTCCTTCATTCACATTTCCTCCATCCTCTCTTCACCCTTTAGGGCATGTATTGACGTTGATCTTACCTTTATTTCCATCTACCCTTTCACAATCCTTCCATTCACTATCCTTCTACCTTCTATCTTTTTTCCTCATTTGTTTATTCCTCCTATCTTCCAACCTCGCTCGCTTCGCATAAAACCTTATCCTCCATTTTTCTCTTTCATCTTCCTTTCCCTATCAACATCTTTGAGCATATCATTTTGGATCTTTGGCATATCATAGTTTATCCTTTCAAGGAGTATTATCTAAAAAGCTTGCCTTCTTCCAAAAAATTTAAAAAAATTTAAAAAAATTAAAGAGAAATTATTTCATCCTATGGCAAAAACCACTCCCTTGTGGAATCTTGGATAGGTACCATTATGAAAACTTGGTAGTCAGGCATCATCCATAGTTCTTCTAAATCTTTCATCCATTCCATATTCTCTATTTGATCTTGACAATGTTGATCTATACACGAACATTTGGGCTATCTTGTGAGCTATCTTACGATGATCTTGCTTTCATTCCTTTCATGTTTAGCCTTCATATCTATCTTTCTCCATTCATTGTCTCCTGTCACTATCCTTTTCCCCTTTGGTCTTTATTTATTAAAAAAAATAATTAAAACACGGTGCTATGAAGCCTCTTGACATGTCTACTCCTTTGAACTCCATCCTTTCCTTCTCCTACATTTTTCTTTTGTGACTCATCCTATGCTGGCCTTTCATTCTTGTCCAAATATGTTTTACATGATGTTTCTTTTCTTTTCCCTAGCCTGGGTACTCTTGAGGTGTTTTCCTTTGAGGATTTCTTCCCCTCATTCTCCTTTATTCTCTTATCTTCCATCTCTTCCACCAGCTTGCTTATCCCTCATGTCATCCACCTTGCTAAAACATTGGGACTGCATGGTGTAATCTTGCTTGAGGGTTTGATGCCCATTCTGTTTGGGGCATCCTTTGTACATAATTATTGATCTTGAAAAAAATCCAAAAAATGATATATTGTTAAAAATTTTAAAAATCAGAAAATGTCCAGAAAAAATGATCATCTTAGTGAAAACCTAGCAATAGGCACTTTGATGTATCTAAAAAAAAAATTATATATTTCAAAAATACAAAAAAATTCAAAAATTCAAAAATTCAAAAAAATAGAAAAAGTGCCTTGGTGAAAACCTGGAAACAAGCGCCTTGGTAGCAAAAATTCAAAAAAATTATAAAAAGTCCCTAAAAAAAGAAGAAAAAAATAAAAAAATTGTAATAAAATCCAAGTGGTGAAAACCTGGAAACGGGCGCTACTTGAGGCCTTTACACCCCTATTTCTTAGCGCATGTCCTCAACACTTAGCCTTTCTCCATCATACATTTTCCTTGTTGCCTTGGTTTGGAATTGGTCTTTGTCCTTGTCTAGGGGGCATAACTGTGTTGGCTTTGGTCTCTTGGATGCGTCAGTCTTTAGGTCATCTCACAAATGGTGTTTTTTTTAATAGCACCTCAACTGTATTTTTCAATACAACCCTTGACATCAAGTATTTTTCAACACTTATCAGTTTGGTATTACCCCATTTTGTCATGTGGTCTTACCTACTTGCAAGCATTTGATCCTTATCCTCGGAACTCAGTATCAGTTAACACACTTAAATTTTTAAACACAACACTTAATGCTTGAGCTATGTCATGATCTTTTCTTTGTGTGTTGACTGTTACTGATTTTCGTTGAGTGTCCTTGTCTAATAAGTATCTCTAGGATGCATAGCTAGAGGACTTGGGGCATGGGGCATGTTTTTATTTGCTTCCTGCTTTATGCTTCATTGCTTTTGCACAACTATTCTGCTGGTCATCCTGGCATTTATGCCTTGATGCGAGCATGATTTTGCTACATTAAATTGGGTAAGCTAACATCGAAGTCATCTTGACTTTTATGTCTTTGATGCTTATGTTAGAATATTTCCACATTCCAATCCGATATAGATCACATTCATATCTTCATAGTTGCATTTGTTACTAGTGATGATTGTGTGATTTTTTGATGTCTGTTAATAATTGCCCAATGATGAAAATAAGTTCCTTAACATTCTCTAATGAATGATGAACACATAGTCCTATGTTAGACTTGCTCTATTTGTAATTACACCTTTGCATTTTCATGTAGCTTGCATTGTTATACTTCATGTTAGTTTGCATTTTATGTTGTATTATGAGTTTGAGAGGGTTTCTTTCATCTTTTTTGTGGAGTTTTAATCAATTGTGGTCATGTTTTGATCTTCATTTCCTTCTTTTCTTTTGTGATCTCAATCAAAATTTTCTATCTTAAACAGTTGATTGGTTTTGGGGCATTCTCTTTCTTAAGAAAAATTCTCTTTCTTCTCTCCATTTCTTTCCACCTCTTCCAAACCTTTATCTTCCATTCACTTCCACCCCACTTCTTTTCTTCTAATTCAACCTTGGGGCATAATATTTCATGTTGGATGATCTACCTTGGTTATGTGATCTTTATATCTTTCATCTTACATCAAGAACCTTATCTTTAGTTTGATTTGATCAAATTTATGAATTTTTTGTTTCTCCTCTATCTCATTTCGATTTTGATCATGAGGGGGCAGTACTTATCAAACTTCAATCCTTGATTCAGCTTTATCAATCCTATCATTTGTTCCGCTTGGGGCAACCTTGCTTGAGATTCTTATCTCAGACATGTCAATTACTTACAAACAATGGTGTTGACCTTGTCTTATTTTGCAATCTTCTTATCTTTGTTCTGATGTCAATTACTTACAAACAATGGTGTTGATGTCTGTGTTGTTTTGTGATCCCAAATAGATCTCACACTTCAACTACATTCTTTGACTACATGTATTCCCAGAATGATCACACATTAGTCAAAGAGGGGCAAATGTATGCACCCTAAAATGGTTGCCTGGACTATGGGCCCCATTTATCAATTTCTCAATTTTTTAATTTCCTGAATCAATGCTTTGCAACATTTTCAATTCAAATCAATTTCCTTGATCAAATTGTAATTAATTCAATTATTTCAATATTTCTTAAGGTTTCATCACTTTTATTTAATTAAAATATTTAATCTCCCTTTTAATTAAATAAAATTCATCTTATTTAATTAAATTAAATTCCTCCCATTTAATTAAATAAAATTCTTCTAATTTATTTAATTAAAAGAAAACCCCTCTTTTAATTAAATAAATAAAAATCCCCACTTAAAGCTCCATCTTTGTTGAAAAAGGAAATAAATTAAATAAAAATATCTTTTTCTTCACATCTTTCTAAGTGGTGGGCTTTTTGCTTTAATGAGCACATGGATCAACCAAGATTTAATCTCCACCATTGCTTATTTCTTTTTGCATCTTAATCTCAACCGTTCACTTTCCCATATAAGGAAACCTCTCATTCTCATTTGATAATAATCATCAATCAACATATAGAAATTTTAGGTATTGTTATGCTGCAGGTTTGGAGAGCAATTTTGGAGGAGGATTTGAGCACTTTGGCTTGGATATTGCAACTTCTCTCTTCTTGTCTTCTTCTTCTTGCATCCATGGCTATTCATTTAGATTACATTCATATTTCCTTTTATAGATTAATTTTGCATTGTTATCATTTAGATTAATTTCCTTTCATGCATTGCAATCATATAGAATAGATTTCATTTTAATGCATTGAATCTCTCTTTTCATGGTGTACTTGCATAGGCACAACTAGGTCAATCTGAGGGCCTTCATTACAAACCTTTGCACTCCATGACTAGAGAGCTATGAGTCGATATTTGAGGCCTCATTTTTTAGCAACCTTGGATGGAATGATTCATAGAAGTGTGACACATTTTCATCACACACTAATAACCTATAAAGTATAATATATTGTTGTGTAAATTTTTATAAGTTAAGAATGGGCATGCATATATATTTTAATTATAAAAAATAACCCAAATATGCATAGAGAAGGCCAAGATATGATATCATTTCATTTAATATTTATTCCAAAAAATGGATGGATTGAAAAAATAATGACATTATACTCGAGTTGGATGTTTGGTCTTTTTAACTAGACGACAAAAACTTTGTACTTGAATAAAAAATTCAAAAAGAAAAAGCTACAAATTAATCATATTGTACTTAATTTAAGAATTCAACAACATTGTTGAACTCTTTAGATAATGAAGGAATTAGAGACATCTTTTGATTATCTTATATTAATGATACACATAGTAATATCCCACTTTATAGTATTCTTGAAGCATCATATTTGTTTATGATAAGGATAAAATGCATTTAATATCAATATTATATTTTCTATATATATTGTATTTTATTATTGTAATAAAAGTAAAAATTTGTTTGATATTAATAACTCATATATTAATATGACATGTTATAATATGTATGTATTATAATGGACATTATTTTTACAAAGCATTTATATATTTATTAATAATTTTAAAGTCAAAAATATAATATCTACATATATTGTGAAAAATAATTACTTTAAAATTTACATTTATACATGTGTAATATTTATTATAGAGATAAAACTTATCACAACTTTTTTAACTTTTGGTTGACATATTTAATGCTTTTACATAAGAATAATTATTTTTAATAGAAAAAGAAAGGAGAATATTATTACATGAACATATGTATCAATACATCAAGGAAAAAACATATCATAGTTAATATGTTAATTGGAAAAAAAAAACAGAACGAATATAAACGTGAATACTGTCGGCTTCCGCTTTAAAAAATCTACACCCGGAAAATGAGCATCGGTGAGTAAACATGTGATTGCTGACTACTACCGCGTGCGAAATCCCGCATTAGGACCACTCAAGCGGAATTTCATCTGGAAAAAGGCCTATATAAGGAGCCCAGTCCTGCCCTTTCTAATCATTCAAAAGCGTGAATTTATTGCAAAGCATGGACAGTCGCAGATTGAGTGTGAGAGGTGCCGCAGTTGTCTTTTTTGCCGCTCTGTTGTGGAGCAGGTCATCTGCGGGAGCATAAGCATATACTGGGGTCAGAATGGCAACGAAGCTTCCCTTGCCGACACCTGCGCAATCGGAAACTTGGAAATTGTGTTGCTCGCATTTCTGTCCACGTTCGGCAACGAGCAGACGTCGGTGCTCAACCTGGCAGGCCATTGCGATCCTCCCTTGGGAACCTGCAAATTGCTGAGCGCAGATATTGAATCCTGCCAGAAAAATGGTGTCAAAGTTCTTCTGTCCATCGGAGGAGCCTCGGGAAGCTATTCAATCATCTCCGCAGACGATCCTTAGAATGAGACCGACTATCTGTGGAACAACTACCTCGGAGGGAACATGGGCTCCGGGCCTCTTGGAGCCGTCATTCTGGATGGCATAGACTTCGATATCGAATCCAACACGGAGCACTGGGATGATCTGGCCAACGCCGTGTCCGCTCTGAGCACATCGTCGAAGAAGGTGTATCTCAGCGCCGCTCCGCAGTGCCCTTATCCCGATGCTCACCTCAACACGGCCTTGCAGACGGGACTGTTCAACTACGTGTGGATCCAGTCCTACAACAACCCTGGCTGCCATTATGTGAATAACGACGCTACCAATCTGGTGAATTCGTGGAATGTTTGGACAGCTTATGTTCCCACTGCTCAAACGCAGAGCTTCTACCTCGGCCTTCCGTCTGCGTCTGCTGCTGCCCCAAGTGGCGGCTATATTGAGCCTGCCACACTCATCGCCAACGTGCTGCCTATGATCAAGACCTCCTCCAAATATGGAGGAATCATGTTGTGGTCTAAGTACTACGACGAGAAAACCGGTTATAGCTCGGCCATCAAAGGTGAGGTAAAAATGAAGCAATCTGTAGTTGGCGAGAGTAGTTTGGCCTCTTTCTGAGAGAAAAATATAGTTACGCTTAAATAAGAGTTGAGCTAGGTAATGCTCAACGCGCTTTCTTCAGCTCCCTCTGAGTGGAGATTTAAGGTATGTAATAGTTTTTTTTATAAGTTTACGTAATGCTCAACGTCCTTTCTTCAGCTCCCTATGAGTGGAGATTTAAGGTATGTAATAGGTTTTTTTTAAAGATTAGGTAATGCTCAACGTCCTTTCTTCAGCTCCCTATGAGTGGAGATTTAAGGTATGTAATAGTTTTTTTTTTAAGCTTAGGTAATGCTCAACGTCCTTTCTTCAGCTCCTTGTGAGTGGAGATTTAAGGTATGTAATAGTTTTTTTTTTAAGCTTAGGTAATGCTCAACGTCCTTTCTTCAGCTCTCTATGAGTGGAGATTTAAGGTATGTAATAGTTTTTTTTTTAAGCTTAGGTAATGCTCAACGTCCTTTCTTCAGTTCCCTATGAGTGGAGATTTAAGATATGTAATAGTTTTATATAAGCTATGGATTCTATGTGTTGGTTAACAGATTGCGGTTTTACAATTTCTTCTTTATTTTGATTCTAGTAGAATCCAATGTTAATCAACAGTTGAGTGAACTAACAATAATTCCTCTCTAAATTTTGTTCGAAGATAGTGCTTACTTTTTCAGATAAACTTTCTTTTTTATTTTAACTACCTACATAAATCAGAGTATGCTTTTAACCCGAAAGAAAAAAATGCTATTAACAATCACTCATCACCATGAAGTTATTGTTAAAAAATAAAATAAACCAATTGCTACTATGCACATAAAACATGAACTCCTTTTCAGAATAGAAATTTCCACTCAAAGATGAAAATACATCCCAAATTTCAGAGTTTTAGTTGGAGAACATTTGATAATTAGTGCACAAACGGAAACTCAGCAAATAGATTATAGCACAAAGAGCATCAAGCTCTTCATTAGAAATCATTGTTAAACAACAATAATATCCATTCATTCACAAAGATTCACCCATGACCGCACAACAAAAGTTTCCACTAAAATTCTAAATGAACAGCAGCTATCAAACAATTGAGTCTCACCCTATTGTCAAAGCAAAAGGGGATTTGTTTTAGAGAACTGTCGATCCCCTGCATTAGCATGCAGGTTTTCTTTTCAAGTCATTTCAGATTCAAAGAAAAACTTATTTTCAGTTAGATGTAACTAAATCTTTTAAAAAACTTTTTAGAATACAGTTTAATTAAAACGTATCCGTGGAAGAACATCAAGGTAAAACAAAAAGAAACTAAAAAGCAAAACCTGTTATGGAGCTTCTTTTTCAGCTCCTTGAGTAGGTGGTTGTCAGGTGTGTCACGCCCTGCCAGGGAACCTAGGAGGACAAGCCAACTAACTAATAAGAGATGTGAATATTTTTTTTTAATGAAATATTACAACTAATCTAAGTCCTCATAGGTTTCCTAACACTGCTATTAAAGAAACATAATCTAATCTATTAATTTATCAATTAAGGCATTGATTGATTAATACAAGTTTGCCAATTCATTCCTTTACTTTTAACATGTAACAATGTGAGTTGTCCTTTACTAAAATTATGACATTATTTACACTATTCATTAAGCATTCAGGTGAGAGCTAAGCATTCGATGAATACGCAATTCCCTATATATTATATTATTCCATACTCATTTGTGAAGCACAGTAAACATAATCCATTATTGAAATTCTATATCTATTTATTCATTGATTCATCAATTCATAATAATTTCCACAATCTTACATCAAGAGATAGCACATTTATTTATAAATACATTATTTCATACTAAGTCTAAGATCATTTATTGGATACCAAAAGGTAATAAAAGATATGTGAATAGATAACCTAATCACTTTTCATAATGATAACATACTATATCTTCCCTTCTCTTTTAGCTACATCTACCCATTCCCTTATACATTACTTTGAATTACATTGATATACAACATATCATCAGATCCAATTATTTATAAGAGATTTCTTTTACAAGAATGAATCTACATAAGTACATCTTTACATATACAATAAGAAGTCTTCAAAACTGAAAATTGAGAAGAAATAGGAGCCAAGATGATCTATCTAACCATGAACAGTGCCTCGATATAATAAAGATTAACCACCCAACCACGTGGATCCAAAAAGAGTCCACTCCCCCATACTAGGAGACAGAGACCAAGGTTCACGCAAGAAGGTAACAACTAGGATACTCCTAAGGAGAGGATAGTGTTTTTCCCAAGACAAAACATAACTCAAAAATGAAAGAAGATAACAAAGACATAAAGCACATTGGTAGGAACTCTAAGACACATGCTAGGTGAGTGTCATTGCATAGCCCTCACCCCTTGGGTTATCCTGGTAAGCCACTCTAGGCCCTGGCCCCCAAGTAGGCACATGCAGAAGCGAACATCTCTCATAGGGACGAGACTATTCGATTATGCTATCGCAATAGCACCTTCTCCCACTCCCATTCGTAACCTATACTAGCACTACTGGCATGGGAAAGGCTTATCTTAGTTAATGTGTAGTACCCCTTCCCATAATTTTATTAATGTTTTCACTAGATTAAACAACTCACCAGTGGGTTATCTTTGTACTAGCCACTTAGGGCCCTGACTGCCACTGTGAGCCACTCACCTAGTGTTCTTAGGTTCCCTACCTCTAGAAAACATAAAAATGGCACAATAGACCCTCATTATAATCCATAAGAAGACATAAAAATGTCACAACATCAAACAGTTGAGTTTAGGAATGCCCTGGTTGTCCTAAATCCTCTGCACAACGGTAAACCGCACTCGAGTACACAAATAGATAAAAACACACCCACATTACATCAAATGCATAAAATGGATTCTCAACAATAGAATGATATCATGAAACTCACAGTAACATAAATAATAACATCATAGTAACATAGGATTGGGTTTATGGGGTCACTGATTTAACCTAGTCCACCTGACGGTCCTAAACCCTAATCTGGAATTCAAGATGGTAAATAACACATAAGAAGACATCAAAATGTACCAAACATAAAAAATTATACAAATCCATATAACTAGAGCCTTTTGGTACTAAATCAATCCACAAAACATCATAACAAGGTCATGTTGTAGAAAACATGTTGATTCCTGAAATTTGGCTAAGCCTGAAATTTCGTAAAACCTTCAAAATCTAGAATCTTTATTTGAACTCCTACGTGGTTGAAACCACTCTCAAACATCTAGGAAGGTATTACATAAAATTTAACTTAAATTATAATGAATTAAGAGTATGTAGCTTATACTTAAATGTTACATTTTCTGTTTCACCTTAAGGCTAAAATCGAATTGAGACCACCCTAACCCTAATCAGGGTTTCCAAAATTATCCACAACTCTTGAGGGGGTTCAAAAAGATCCTAAACATAATACCATATGCAAAATAAGTGTCCTACAAGTTTGCACACCCCCTAGGATCAACCCCGGGTCAACACGACACCTTAAGCCCTTTCAGAAACCCTGAAAATCAATGTAGAAGAGTCATGTGCAGGTGGGGGTTTAAGCTGCGTAGGTGGTCATGAAGCTGCATAGGTGGGAATCATAAGCTGCGCAGGTGGAGCCCAGAACTATGTAGGTGGACAGGGCTATGTGCACTAAGGAAAACAAAAATGTAGATTGTTGTTCTAGGAAAAACTGGTAAGATGGAGTTTGGGAACACAGGATCAGAGGAATACCTAATTGAGATCCCTTTGTTCTCCTTCCAAAACATCTCTCAAACCCATTTTACCTTCCATATACACATGTTTCATTTATGTCCATAGGTGCAAGTTAAGGAAAGATAACATCAAGAAAACACTATTCTAATAAGGAGAAAGTTTCAAATAACATCAACAGAAGGAGGTTCCAAGAAGAAGCCTACACATTGTAAGGAAATAATTCTTAGAGGAGAAAGGATACATAAACATCCAATAATAAAAATTTCTATCATGAAAATATTCCTCCATCATTCAAATCATAAAGAAAGAATTGTATCCAAAACAACCATGTTAAAGGATTTCTTTGATCAACAAAAAATGACAAATAGTAAGACACACACATCCAACATAGCATACATATATAACAAGATTCTTTTTACGGGTAGAGCCTACCTGGAGTCCTGCAGAGAACCTTTGAGAGAAAATCCAAATCCACTGCACCCAATCCCAATCTCCTCAAGCTTTCCAATCACAGAATTATCTTCCAAATGCCACCACTACTTCTCTAATAGATTCAGACTGAGGGTTTTCTATATATAATATCTCGCTTTCCCCTCCTCCTTTCTACTATCCAAAACTCCTTTCATATATATGTTGAAGGATTGGTTGCATGGGAAATTTTAACCAATGCAACCATCTATTGGTTATTTGTTTAGAACTTTATTAATCTTTAGATAAATTAATGTGTAGATAGTTTCCAAAAAATGCTTTAGTTAATTTAACACCTTTGTTACCTTATCATGCATTAAGTAATTTCCTTTATTTATCTTTATTTTCACTTTTAGATTAGGATTAGTTACTCTTCCTCTAAAAAGAATAATTAGTAATTGCTTTTATTTTTATCCAAGGATAATGTGGATCTAATTAGACATAATAGTTAGTTCCTTCATGACAATTAAAAAGGCATATAAATACATAAACACACATATTAAAACACACACACACACAGATATATATATATA
>MU223463.1:3005706-3026285 GCA_018584345.1 Thuja plicata
TGAGAGATAAGCATTCGATGGATATGCAATTCCCTATGCATTATATTATTCCATACTCATTTTTGAAGCATAGTAAACATAATCCAATATTGAAATTCTATATCTATTTATTCATTGATTCATCAATTCATAATAATTTCCACAATCCTACATCAAGAGATAGCACATTTATTTATAAATAGATTATTTCATAGTAAGTCTAAGTTCATTTATTGGATACTAAAAGATAATAAAAGATATGTCAATATATATCCTAATCACTTTTCATAATGATAACATACAATATCTTCCCTTCTCTTTTTACCTAGATCTACCCATTCCCTTATACATTGCTTTGAATTACATTGATATACAACATATCATCAAATCCAATGATTTACAAGAGATTTCTTTTACAAGAATGAACATGCATAAGTACATCTTTACATATACAACAAGAAGTCTTCAAAACTGAAAATCCAGAAGAAATAGGAGCCAAGACGATCCATCTGACCACGATGTTAGTAATAATTGAGAGGGGGGGTGATTCAGTTGCCTCAAAAATTTGTTCTTTAAACTTAACCACCAATCAATAAACCTCATATTATTATGTCCCTAGAAGATACATCCCATAAAATACTATTACTGATTAACTGTCTGTCAGTGTTCTCCATGTCTCCTTATTCTTTCTTGATTACCGATAAGCAGTATAACTATTTACCAAAACTTAGTAAATAAGTAGAGTATACCGATCTATCCAGAATGAATTATGTAAGATACAAAACAGTAATGAAATGAATCATACACACATAAAACATGAATTTTTAATGTGGAAACCCTGTTAGGGGAAAAACCACTTGGACCGATACCCCAAATTTTCACTCTTCTAAAGTGAGCCCTATTAGGAGCCAACCCTATTAAAGGTTACAAACACACTATTAAGTGCGACCTTGTTAGAGGATTTTATACATAGAGGTTGTCACTTAGTATCAGGCATCTATTGCTACCATCCTTGAATCAGCCTACTTTCATGAATCAACATTTTTGGCACTCCTTGGGATGTACCTCAATATATCAAAGACTGTTAAGTCCTACTCAGTTAAGAGACTTGATGCTTCAATGGTTAAAGTGAAACACTATGACCTGTTCATATTGCAACTTTGAATTCAAATTTTTAGATCTATTTAAGTACATTACCTCTCTGAGAAATGTATCAATTTCATTCTTTGTGCTCCACACTTTCTACTCTGTGATGCTATGCTTACTGTTCGTCGGTGTCTATAGAATTCCTTAGCTCTCCTTTAGCTTGATTGATTAGGACTATATGAAGTTATTCTTCATTATTTTCTCTTCAGCATCCTCTTTCTATTCACTCCCCTTAATCCCATTCATAAATGAATTAAGCTTGTCTCTTATATAGACATGATATTCACTGTTTCTTGATTCTTGATTCTTGACATGAAAAAAAATCCAGCCACTTAGATTTAAAGCATAACTCCTAATTTGTCTTATAATTATCTTCTTTCCAACTGTATAAATCATCATTAAATCAATCACTTAACTCTGCTCGAATAAACCAAAGAAAACAACCAGTTAAGTCTATCTTTAGCTCTTGCCAGCTAGATATTTTGTCATTTTTTAAACTCTCTATTGCATCGATCACCTCTGTAGTTAGTTGTCAGTGACAATTGATAGTTCCATTGGTGAGAATCCAGTTAGCTTCATGATCTCCATCCGTTAGGATCATTGGAATTTTACTCATCGGGCAACCTTCTGACTTTGCTCATCGGGCATCACTATGGCTTTGCTTCATCGAGAAACACTATCTTCTGATCATCGGGTATCACTGTGACTGTTCTTCTTTGCCTTTACTGATGGTGTGCACTCCATCGGTGTTGTTTATCACTCAGTGAATACTTCAATTTTATGCATTATTGAAAGCATAACCTTTATTCGTTTGGTTCTTTGAAGTCTTTGGCATTATTTACATGTCCGGACATATGATATCAAGTTGACATCAATGATAATACAATACATTAACTATTTTAATGCCTTACATTATTTTCAACTTAACATTGTAAAACATTCAATTAGTTACATGTCATCAATCTCTCCCTTTGGCATTGATCACAACATACTATATTATCACACTATACTATTTCTAATACAATATAAAATAGAGTAGTTGAGATTCATCAAACTATGAATCTTTTTGTTCTGATAACCAATAAATGTCAGACCATCGGTAAGCTTTGTTTTAGCTTAGATTTGATTCTTGCTACTGTCTTTCTTCTGATGTTTTCTATCTCCTCCTTGTGTCAATTTCTCTCTCTTGACTGTTCTTTCTCTTTTGATGTCATTTATTCTTGTTAGCAACTCTCCCTTTGTATAAACTTTCATACAATTTTCTCTCCCTATTGGATTAATGGATAATCTCTCCCTATTGGAGTAATGGATAATCTCTCTCCCTTTCCAGAAAGATCTAATAATAAGGATAATTTATCTGCCTTTGACAACAATGCCAAATAAATATCTTATAAATATCTGACATTCATGTCAAACAATCATTTCTCTTCATCCATAATATATTTCTTGAATTTCCCTTATCCATCAGCAATACAACAATATGCTCTGGTGCACAGATCTGATATATACATGTATGTATATAGATGTAGCTTTGAAGTTCATCTCTTTGCTTCCATAAACATTAATGATTTTATGATAATATATAGGCTGATGCAGCCTTCAATCATTTTACTGACTAGTAGACAAGAGTTTGACCCCTAGTCTCTTTCTCAAGTACTCAAATGTATCCTTGGGCAGTGGCTTGGTGAAGATATCAACCAATTGTTCTTTTGGTTGCACATACTCAAGTATTACTTCCTTTGCTTGAACTTGTTCTCTTAAATAATGATACTTGATGGTAATGTGTTTAGTCTTGTAATGCATGATTGGATTCTTGGAAATGTTTATTGCACTGGTGTTATCACAATATATAATCACTGGTTCTAAAATCTTCATATGCATACCTTCCAGTAACAATTTGATCCATGCAATATTTGAGTAATTTTCCATAGCAGCAACATATTCTTCTTCTGTAGTAGACTAAGAGATGCATCCTTGTTTCTTGCTTATCCATGTGACAAGTATGTCACCCATAAAGAATGCTCCTCTATTTGTGCTCTTCTGGTCATCAAGATTTCTAGCCCAATCAGCGTCGATAAACACCTTAAGTTCAAATTTTCCTTCTCTTCTATACCATAAGCCATATTCCTTAGTATTCTTCAGATATCTTAAAATTGTTTTCATAGCAGTCACATGTGATTCCCCAGGGTTAACAAAAAATCTAGCAACTATTCCTACTGCATGTAAAATATCTGGTTTAGTGTGTACAACATAGAGGAATTTTCCAATCATTGATCTATACAAAGTCTAATTTACCTCTGTTGTCTTGTCTTCCTTTGTCAACTTACATCCAGTAGCCATCGGTGTTCCAATTGGTTTGGATTCTTCCATCTTGAATATTCTTAGGACCTCTTTAATGTATTTGGACTGTGTAATGAAAATAGCTTCACTTTGTTGAATAATCTATAGACCAAGAAAGAATTTGATCTTCCCAAACACATACATCTCAAACTATTTTCTCATCTCATTAGAAAATGATTTTCAAGCATATCATTTCCTCAAAATATGATGTCATCAACAAATATTTCAGCAATCAAACAGTTAGCATCGATATCTTCCTTCAAATAAAGATTATTGTTTTTACTAGTCCTTACAAATCCAATACTTATAAGATAGGAATGAAGTCATTCATACCAGGCTCTAGGAGGTTGTTTCAATCCATACAAGGCTTTTTGAATTCTACATACCATATTTCTCTTGTTTGGATTGACAAACCCTTCTGGTTACTCAATGTATACCTCTTCTTCAAGTATTCCATTCAAGAATGTAGACTTGACATCCATTTGATATACCTTGAATCCTTTAGATGCAACATAAGAAAGTAGTATTCTTACACCTTCTAGCCTAGCAACAGGTGAAAAGGTCTCTCCATAGTCTATACCTTCCTCTTGTGCATACCCCTTGCATACTAGTCTTACTTTATTTCTTATGACTTCTCCATTCTCATTCAACTTATTCCTAAATATCCATTTTGTACTAATGACATTCTTGTCATCTGGTCTTGGCCCAAGTGACCATGTCTTGTTCTTCTCAATCTGCTCAATCTCATCATTCATAGAACTTATCCTTTCTTCACTATCAAGTGCAGTATTGACAGATTTTTTCTCAAACTCACAAATTAAACAATTTGATTTTAAGGACTTACTTCTTGTTCTTGTACCAGCTTTCTTATCTCCTATGATCTGCATCTCTGGATGGTTCCTTCATACAAATTTTTCAAGTATAGGTTCAGCTCTTTGTCTATCAACTTGATCATCATTTTGATCTTCATTCTATTCTTCGTCACCTTGCATATTATTTTGAACATTATCCTGACCGTTGGTAATCTGACCGTCGGTTACAACATTTTGTTGCTCTAGAATTAAGCATTGTTACTCAGGCAGAGTTTTGAGTTCTTCACAATATACAAACTTGTTGTAGTCCTCTAGTTCTTTTGTGCTTTCTCGCTCATTCTTTTCTGCAAATTTGTCTATCTTTACATTTGCACTTCCAAAAATTTTGTTAGAAGCCTTGATAAGACATTTATGAGATTTTCTCTTGGTAGAATACCCTAGAAAGATACCTTCATCACTTTTGGCATCAATCTTTCCATTTCTATCATCCTTTAAGATATAACATTGACTACCAAGCATTTTGAAGTAACTTACATTGGGTGTTTTACCATCCCATATCTCATAAGGTGTCTTCTTTGTGTCCTTCGTCAATTATACTTTGTTCAGTGTATAGACAACAATACTGACAACTTCTCTCCAGAAGATTTGGGTGATGCCTTTCTCTATCATCAATGTTCTAGCACAATCAACTATTGATTTGTTCCTTTTCTCAACAATCCCATTTTGTTGTGGTGTTCTTGGTGTAGAAACCTGCCTTTTTATACCATCCTCAATACAGAAATTAGTGAATTCATCTAATATAAATTCTCCTCCTCTATCTGATCTCAAACATTTTAGATCCTTACCACTTTGTTTTTCTACCATAGCCTTATACCATTTAAACATCTTGAATGCTTCAGATTTATCTTTTTGAAACATAACTATCATCATTCTAGAGTAATCATCAACAAAGAGAATAAAATACCTATCTCCATAATAAATCTTTCTCCTCATTGGTCCACATAGATCAGTATGGACTAATTCTAGAATATCATCAGATGTATGGGTTTACTTTTGAAACTAGACTTTGTCATTTTACCTTTTTGACAATTCTTGCACATGATGTTGTCAGGCTTTGTCATCATCGATAAACCTCTTACATTTCTCCTTCTACTTATTTTCATCATTTTGTCAAAATTCACATGACACAATATTTTGTGCCACAACCATATGTCTTCATTTCTAGTCATTAAGCAAGTGGTGTTAGTATCATTCAAATAGAATAATTTACCTTTTGTCTGTTCACCAGTACCAATCAATCTTCCTGATTCATTGAAGATCTTTGCCTTGTTGTTCACAAATGCTACTCTGTGACCTAAATTATTCAGCTGAGAAACACTCAATAGATTATAATTCAATCCTTTTACCCAATAAGAATTTTCACATTTAATCAGGTTATTCAACATTATAATTCCTTTACCTTCAACTAGACAAGGTGTATCATTACGTATTCTTACTAGACCACCATTATAATACTCAAAAGTGTTAAACTTTTCTTTGTCACCAGTCATGTGGTGAGTGCAGCCACTATCTATAATCCAAATGTCATTCTTTCTAACCTTAGATATGAGTGTAGTTTCTTCATACCTGCCATCTTTATTTGAATCATCCTTCACGACCACAAATACCATGTCGATGTCTTCATTAGGTTTAGTGTTACTATCTTCATCTTTGCAAGTAGATAGGTACCTGGCTTTCTTACCTTTGTCCTTGTAGTCTTGGGTATCTCTTTTTTCTAATTGTCGGTAACCTCTGTAATCTTTGTTATCACCTCTGTCAGATTTCTTCTCAATAGATCTTTCATTACTTCTGTCATCTTTTCTTCTATTAGGGCATCTTGCAGCAAAGTGTCCAATCTCTTTACAATTAAAATATACAAGTGGTAACTTTCCTTTGTATTTACCTTTGCCTCTCTTTATTCTTCTAGCCATAAGTGCTTCTATTTCATCTATATCTTCTTCTTCACTTTCACTTTCACTATCTCTTCTAGATCTATGTCTATGACTTGATTTCTTTATTCTCATAGAAGACTTAAATGCAGACTCTAAGTTTGGTAAGACACTATTGGGTAAAAGCACAAAGTTGTGTCACGTTTCAGGACCACTTATCAGCACAACTAAATTTGAGTATTTCTAAATAAAAATTAATTTTCATCAAACATATGGTCTAGCTAGATTCATTCTAGCTAAGCTAGATAAGTAGTTAAACTTTTCCAATTGGAAATGTCTATTAAATGCATGTTTTATACCAATTACCAAAGAAATAAAATTATTTCAGAAAATCGATGTTTCAATAACCCCTACTCTTTTAAATGAAATTGTTTAAAAATATACAAAATACCCTTTTGTAGAGCTCAGAGTCAAGACTATTTTCATATAAATTTTATAATATTTTGATTAGATCTAGTATATTATAATTTCAAAATACAACAACTAGGTATTTTAACATTCAAGAAGATGTTGCTTCAAATATAAAAAAATAGTAAATCATATCAAAAAAATTTAAAATTTATATTTAACACTAGAGGAGAGAGTCCTCTTCAAGAATATTTAATTTTTTTTTTGAATGGTGTTGATTTGATAGGGGAAATTTGGAGGGAGGTGAAAACTATCGATTTCAGATAAGTTCAACTTTGAGCAGTTATAATGGAGAAAATATACATTGAAAACAAATCTTTCTTCTTCTGCACTAGCTATACATTTTATCTATAACATATTTTGAAATCAATGGGAAAATAGATTATTTGCATATACTTGTTTGGAGGGAGCTAGACCCCAGCTTTTCAACAGTTTTTAGTAATGGAAAAATGGACTTCAAAAATTAATAAACTATGTACGTTCTTGTTCAATTTTTTTAAAAAAAATTATAGACATAAACTTAATCCATTTTTACACATTTCTTTAGTTTACATCACCCTCAAAATCTAAATACAAATGCCACCTTTTATGTCATTAAAGTTGAACAGTTTGCATTTTGTGGTCCTTTTCCTTTATAAAAGTGTGACACAGGTTTGTACTTTTACCCTATTATCAAAGTTATTCATCTCAAATGAAATCAGTCTACCAATTAAACTATGAAGAGTAACTGTATTGTTTACTACTGCTCTCATTTCTTGAATGGCAGAAAGTCTAATAGCATATACAGGTAGTAAGGTTCTTAAGATTTTACTTAACATTGTCTCCTCTTCAAGTGTACCTCCAACTCCTCGTATAGCATTGAATACTTCTTTTATTCTTGTGCTGTACTATGTGATGTTTTCTCCTTCTTTCATTCTGAGATCATCAAAATTTCCTCTAAGGCTTTCTACCTTGGCTCTCAGAACATTTGTATCACCTCCATGTACAAGCTTCAGTTTGTCCCACATCTTCTTTGTAGTTTTGCAATCCTTGACATCTTAAAGTTCAACATTAGAGAGTGAGGAAGAGAGATCTATGACCATACAGTTGTGTTCATGCTTCTCTCTCAATTGATCTACTGTCAATACTCCTTTAGGAAACACATATTCAGTATCTAGGAATTAGAGTAACATCATTACCAATACCTGATAAGTGGAGTCTTATCCTGCTTTGCCATGAAGCAAAGTTGTCTTTGTTCAAATTGGGCACATCTCGTCTATTCATCTTATGATCATGACTTAGGTATTTAAACCTTCCTTTCTAAGCACACAAGCTCGGATACCAATTTTTAGTAATAACTAACATGGGGGGTGAATCAGTGACCTCAAAAATTTATCCTTCAAACTTAACTACCAATCAATAAACCTCAGATTATTATGTCCCTATAAGATGCATGCCATAAAATACTATTACTGATTAACTGTCTAATGGTGTTCTGTCTCTCTCCTTATTCTTTCTTGATTACCAATAATCAGTATAACTATTTACCGAAACTTAGTAAATAAGGAGATTACACCAATCTATCCAGAAGGAATTATGTAAGATACAAAACATTAATGAAATGAATTATACACACATAACACATGAATTTTTAACGTGGAAACCCTGTTAGGGGAAAAACCACTGGGACCGGTACCCCAAATTTTCACTCTTCTGAAGTGAGCCCTGTTAGGAGCCAACCCTGTTAAAGGTTACAAACACATTGTTAAGTGTGACCTTGTTAGACAATTTTATACATAGAGGTTATCACTTAGTATCGGGCATCTATTGCTACCATCCTTGAATCAGCCTCCTTCTTAGACTTTTAATAGGTATCAGGCATATCCAATGCTACTTTCATGAATCAACCTTTTTGGCACTCCTTGGGATGTACCTCAATATATAGAAGACTATTAAGTATTCCTTGGTTAAGAGACTTGATGCTTCAATGGTTAAACTGAAACACTATGACCTGTTCATATTGCAACTTTGAATTGCAGATTTTCTGATCTATTTAAGTACATTACCTCTCTGATCAATGTATCATTTAAATTCTTTGTGCTCCACACTTTCTACTTGGTGATGATGTGCTTACTGCTCGTCAGTGTCTATAGAATTCCTTAGCTCTCCTTCATCTTGATTGATCAGGACTGTATGAATTTATTCTTCATCACTTTCTCTTTAGCATCCCCTTTCTATTCACTTCCCTTAATCCCATTCATAAATGAATTAAGCTTGTCTCTTTTATAGACATGATATTCACCGTTTCTTGATTCCTGATTCTTGGTGTGAAAAACAATCCGGCCACTTAGATTTAAAGCATAACTCCTATTTTGTCTCATAATTATCTTCTTGCCAACTGTACAAATCATCTTTAAATCAATCACTTAACTCTAGTTGAATAAAACAAACAAAACAACCAGTTAAGTCTATCTTTAGCTCTTGCCAACTAGATATTTTGTCATTTTCTAAACTCTTTGTTTCGTCAATTACCTCTGTAGTTAGTTATCGGTGACAACTGATAGTTCCATCGGTGAGACTCGAGTTAGCTTCATGATCTCCATCCGTCGGGCATCATTGGATTTTTACTTGTCAGGAAACCTTCTAAATTTTCTCATCCGGCATCACTGTGGCTTTGCTTCATCAGGCAACACTATCTTTTGATCATCGGGTATTACTTTGACTGTTCTTCTTTTCCTTTACTGATGGTGTGCACTCCATCAGTGTTGTTTGTCACTTAGTGAATACTTGAATTTTATGCATTTCTGAAAGCATAACCTTTATTACTTTGGTTCTCTAAATTTTTTGGCATTATGTACATGACTATATAGATGATATCAAGTTGACCTCAATGATAATACAATATTTTAACTATTTTAATGCCTTGCATTATCTTCAACTTAACATTGTCAAACATTCAATCAGTTACATGTCATCACACGAATAGTACCTCAATATAATAAAGATTAACCACCCAACCACATGGACCCAAAAAGATTCCACTCCCCCATGCTAGGAGATAGAGACCAAGGTCAACACAAGAAGGTAACAACTAGGATACTCCTAAGGAGAGGCGAGTGTTTTCCCCAAAATAAAACATTACTCAAAAATGCAAGAAGATCACAAAGAAACAAAGAACATTGGTAGGAACTCTAAGACACATCCTAGGTGAGTGTCATTGCATATCTCTCACTCCTTGGGTTATCCTAGTAAGCCACTTTGGGCCCGGCCCCAAAGTAGGCACATGCGGAACCAAATATCTCTCATAGGGATGAGACTGTTTGATTGTACTATCAGAATAGAACCTCCTCCTGTTCCCATCCGTAGCCTATAATAGCACTACTAGGATGGGAAAGGATTATCTTATTTAATGTGTAATACCCCTTCCCATAATTTTATTAATGTTTTCACTATATTAAACAACACACTAGTGAGTTATCCTGGTACTAGCCACTTACGACCCTGACCCCCACTGTGAGCCACTCGCCTAGTGTTGTTAGGTTCCCTACCTCTATAAAAAATCAAAAGGGCATAATAGACCCGCATAATAATCCATAGGAAGACATAATAATATCACAAAATCAAATAGTTGAGTTTAGGAATGCCCTGGTTGTCTTGAAAACTCTAGACAACCCTAAACCGCACTCGAGTACACAGACAGATAAAAACACACCCACATTACATCAAATGCATAAAAAGGGATTCTCAACAAAATAATAACATCATGAAACTCATAAAAACATAAATAATAACATCATAGTAACGTAAGATTGGGTTTAGGGGGTCACTGATTAACCCTAGTCCACTAGACAGTCCTAAAACCTAATTTGCCATTCAATATGGTAAATAACACATAAGAAGAAATAAAAATGTACCAAACATAAAAAAAAATTATACAAAGCCATATAACTAGGGCCTTCTGGTACCAAATCAATCTACAAAACATCATAACAAGATAATGTGTAGAAAACATGTTGATTACTGAAATTTGGCTAAGTCTAAAATTCCCTAAAACCTTCAAAATCTAGAATCTTTATTTGAACTCCTAGGAGGCTAAAACCACTCTCAAACATCCAGGAAGGTATTACATAAAATATAACTTAAATTATAAGGAATTAAGAGTACGTATCTTATACTTAAATGTTACATTTTATGTTTCACCCTAAGGATAAAATCATACTAAGACCAACCTAACCCTAATAAGGGTTCCCAAAATCTTCCAAAACTATTGAGGGGTTTCAAAAAGATCCTAAACATAATACCATATTAAAAATAAGTGTCCTACAAGTTTACACACACCCTAGGGTCAACCCTGGGTCAACATGACACCTTAAACCCTTCCAGATCTATAAAAATCAATCTGGAATAGTACACAGGTGGGGGTCTAAGCTATGTAGGTGGTCATGAAGCTACGCAGGTGGGAACCCTAACCTGTGCAGGTAGTCACACAAGTTGTGCAGGTGGAGCCAAGAACTGCACACGTGGTCAGGATTGTGTGCACTAAGGACAACAATCTTGTAGATTGCTCTTCCAAGCAGAACTGGGTAAGCTAGAGGTTGGGAACATAGAATCAGAGGGATACCTAGATGAGATCCCTTTATTGTCCTTCTAAAACATCCCTCAAACCCATTCTACCTTTGAGATACATATTTTTCATTTATTTCTGTAGGTGCAAGTTAAGGAAAGATAACATCAAGAAAACACTATTCTAATAAGGAGAAAGTTTCAAATAAAATCAACATAAGGAGGTTCCAAGAAGAAGCCTACACATTCTAAGGCAATAATTCTCATAGGAGAAAGGATACATAAACATCCAATAATAAAATTTTCTATCATAAAAGTACTCCTCCATCATTCAAATCATAAACAAAGCATTATATCCAAAACAACCATTAAAGGATTTCTTTGATCAACAAACAATGACAAACAGTAAGACACACACATCCAACATAGCATACATAAATATCAAGATTCTTTTTCTTGGTAGATCTTACGTAGAGTCCTGTAGAGAAACCTTTGAGAGAAAATCCAAATCCACTCCAGCCAATCCCAATCTCTTCAAGCTTTCTAATCACAGAGTTATCTTCCAAATTCCACCACTACTTCTCTAATAGATTTAGACTGAGGGTTTTTTGTATATAATATCTCCCTTCCCCCTCCTCCTTTCTACTATCCAAATCTCCTTTGACATATATGTTGAAGGATTGGTTGGACAGGAAATTTCAACCAATGCAACCATCCACAACCATCTATTCGTTATTTGTTTCAAACTTTATTAAACTTTAGATAAATTAATGTGTAGATAGTTTCCCAAGAATTCTTTAGTTAATTTACCACCATTGGTACCTTATCATGCATTAAGTAATTTCCTTTATTTATCTTTATTTTACATTTTAGATTAGGATTAGTTACTCTTCCTCTAAAAAGGATAAATAGTAATTTCTTTTATTTTTATCTAAGGATAATGAAAATCTAATTACACATAATAGTTAGTTCATTCATTACAGTTAAAAAGGCATATAAATGCATAAACACACATATTAAAACATTTATATAAACATATACATATGTGTGCACCCATATCCCTATGTGTATATATATCTATGTAAATATTATTACAAAACATGCATTAATGACTACACTTGACAAGCTTATTACCATGCATTTAATTTCATAAAACAATCATATTATTGCTATCAGATGGTTATTATATAGAGAAAATCTCCACGTAAAACAATACTCGCCTATTCCTAGGGACTATAATGAATATACACAACAGACAACTTAAAATACCAAGCTAACATAATCAGACATCAATCCACAGACAAAGGAAAAATTCAAAAAGCCCCAACCCAGGAGCAACGTTCAAGGCTAGGATTAGTCTTGCACGACCTGGTATTGTCTTCATAACAACAACAACAACAATCTACAATTTTGGGGCATTCTTAGACCTGTGAATCCAGGTGAAGTCGATGCCCAATACCTACAATCCTACATCACCAAGAATAAATACATTTTCATTAACGTACATATTAAAGAAGACATTGTAGATAGATGATTGGGATCGATACATCATGTGGACCTCATCCATGTAAGTAACTACGACTTCGTCTCGAATCATGAAAACACATCATTTATATAGGAACACACACACACACAAGGAATGTAACATGAGGGTTAGAATATTAAGCATTGGGTTAGTCAATAATTGATACTAATAATAAATCACCATAATCATAATAAATATCCTAAAGCATTAAGTGACATAGAAGATTCATCGAAGGTAACTTTAATAGAAGAATATATCTCTATCCATCAAGCACATATCACCTAAGATCCTAAATCTGTCCAGAAAGGTATTGCAGGTCTTTTATACATACATGGAGACAAACACATACATAATTGATACCTTACGATAATATGTCTAATATTAGAATTCTCAGGTATGAGCCAATGAAATCATTATAAACACTGACAAGAAAACAAGTATTAAGCCATAAGTAAACATTTAAAGATCTTACTTCATTCAAAAAACTTGTATTAGGGTTAGAGGGGTATGAGATCCTCACCCCTTAGATTCAACTTACTCCTAGAAGTTAGAAGAGATGAAATGAATTATACATGTAAGTTGTAAACTGTTATAAAATACAATTGTAATATTACTACTCTAGTGCCTACTTTAATGACTATATGCATGTACTTTTCCAATTAAGATTGTTGATAAATCTTATTACAATTATAGTTTAGATTAACTCAGCTCCAATGGTGAGAGACTTTCAAAAGAATTACCTATATGATTCTTTCACTTCATGCAGTAAATTTGTTAACAAGATGCTAAATTAGAGTATTACTTCAACAATATTGTCATCAACTTCGAACTCATTTTTACTCACTAGCATCAATATATAAGGAAAATGCATGTTTTACAAATTGAAATTATCACTTCCTTTCACAATATCAAAGTTCCTATCTATGGTAACTAATATAAAAGATGGAATTTATGATACATTTTCCCTTTTTGAAATCCAATCTAATCTTACACAATACAAAATATGAGACTTTATTCCCAATAGGGTTCTAAAATTTGCGTTCCTTACCAACTATGCATGTCAAACATAGAGGGGTAAATAACATTTATATTTATTATGTTCATGAAGGTAATATATCAAACAATTGTTACTAATCTTTGTAATCATGAAACCAGAACAATCCATATACTTACCATTTGTAATAAGGCACAATTTTATAAGAAATCTTTTAGAAAACATAAAACAACCTCTTTTAGCAAGTAAACAATATTATTTTTTATCAAACTATAAATATACTTTCAATACCTAGGGCACATACAAATTTACAATATATATTTTCTAAGTCATCTTTCATAATAATTATAGGGTTTGATTTCCAAAACGCATTCACACCCTTAGAGGAGATCTAATCAATTTCCCAAATTTTCATGTTAGGCAGTTTCCATAAAGAATTTAATTAATGTCAAACAACAATGTACAAGAGATCTTTCAAGTTTCCTATTTCATAATGATTATAGATCCATCAAGATAGGAAAAATGACATGATTCCTACTACTATCTTCATAACCACAACATTTAAATCAGTAACATTAAATAATGTACATAAATTTAATTTCTACCCTTTACCTATTTGTAACATTTCCCTTATACCCTTTAATCTTTTCGAGATAATCTCGTATTGATTAACACACACAAAAATATTCTTATAGTATTTATTTGCCACAGTAACTTCTTATTCATAGTCAATCAATCACTTAGTATTGTTAATTACTACTAAGGTGTTGATCACAATGTATATAAAACATGAATTTGTTTCCATAATACTCCTCTAGGATCCTAATCTAATCACTAGGCATCTAGAAATACATATAATTAATAAAAATAACTTCCATCATTAGCATAGATAATTCATTGTCATACATACTCTTTTCTAGACTTGTTTGATTGTGTTAGCTTAACTCATTTTCTGTGCAAATTAACATGGCATGCATAAATAATATAGCTTCTTACCAAAATGGGGATAAACATTCTTCTTCCTAAATAAAAGTGTGAATTATAGCATATGATAAAATCCTAGGGACATAGGTCCTTCACCCAAGGGTTTCCTAATTAAGCATTTACAAACTTTCCTGATATATTATTGCCTTGTCTAACCAATTTTTAGTTCTTCAAAACCTATTTCGTAAGAGGGAAGAGATAGACAAAGAGTAATCCATATGGAACTAAATTATTTGTTCCTTACATTTCAAGTTCCTACTTTAACAATTCACAAGAGAGGGAAAAGAGGGAGATAATTCAAACTATTATAAAATACCAATTATCTATTACAACCTTTTTCACTCTTGCGCCCTAGCTTCTCCTTTCACACAATGATCTATGCTACCACTTTCTTTCATCTTTTTCCAAGAATAAGAGAAAAATTCATTTTCAAATTTTAAACCAAGACACGACACCAATTTTTTTCACATCTTTCCTATGTACAAATTATTAGCCATGAAATTTAATTATTACCATTTTAGTCTTATACGAATAAATGCAAGTACTACCACAATCATTTCTTTCTTCATATTAAAGGTGTAAAGGCATTTAATTTTTAAGAAGGAAATGAATTGGGAATTTATAAGAAGATAAAGTGCACAACATTTCCAATAAAAAATATTATAGGTAGGGTCAGGAGATAATATTACCTACCACCACAATTAAAACATCGGGTATCTTTTTACTTTTTGCTTTCCTAGAGATAACAATGTCATTTATCAACAAGAAGATCACACACACAAGTATAAGGAATTCCTTAAAATTCTATTTATAGAAATCATTCATTTAATACATCATTGATCTCATAATGCAAGAGCATAAGTTATATTAATACTTGATCATAGAGGAATAGGTGTACCCTTATAAGGGAATGTAACATAAATACAAAAAAACAAAGCCTTCATTTCCTAAGATTGAAATTTTGCAATCATACAGATGGAAACAAAGGAGACAAAGATAAAATATTCAATGTCATGCATGGGTGAGCTATGAGTCCCAGAGTTCCCAGTGTGGAAACCTAGGGCTCTGATACCAAGATGTCACGCCCCGCCACGAAACCCAAGAGGAAAATCCAACTAACTAATAAGAGATCTGAATGTTTATTTTTTAATGAAATATTACAACTAATCTAAGTCCTCAAAGGTTCCCTAACACCGCTATTAAAGAAACATAATCTAATCTATTAATTTATCCATTAAGGCATTGATTGATTAATACAAGTTTACCAATTCATTCCTTTACTTTTAACATGTAACTATGTCAGTTACCCTTTACTAAAATTATGACATTATTTACACTATTCATTAAGCATCTAGGTGAGAGATGAGGATTTCATGGATACGCAATTCCCTATATATTATATTATTCCATATTCATTTGTGAAGCGCAGTAAACATAATTTATTATTGAAATTCTATATCTATTTATTCATTGATTCATTAATTCATAATAATTTCCACAATCTTACATCAAGAGATAGCACATTCATTTATAAATACATTATTTCATAGTAAGTCTAAGATAATTTATTGGATACCAAAAGGTAATAAAAGATATGTGAATAGATATCCTAATCACTTTTCATAATGATAATATACAATATCTTCCTTTCTCTGTTTACCTAGATCTACCCATTCCCTTATACATTGCTTTGAATTACATCAATATATAACATCTCATCAGATCCAATGATTTACAATAGATTTGTTTTATAAGAATGAACATGCATAAGCACATCTTTACATATACAATAAGAAGTCTTCAAAACTCAAAATCTAGAAGAAATAGGAGCCAAGATGATCCATCTGACCACGAACAATACCTTGATATAATAAATATTAACCACCCAACCACGTGGATCCAAAAAGAGTGCACTCCCCCATGATAGGAGACAGAGACAAGGGTCCATGCAAGAAGGTAACAACTAGGATACTCCCAAGGAGAGGATAATGTTTTTCCCAAAAAAAAACATAACAGAAAATTGCAAGAAGATCACAAAGACATAAAGAACATTGGTAGGAACTATAAGACACATGGTAGGTGAGTCTCATCGAATAGCCCTCACCCCTTGGGTTATCCTTGTAAGCCACTCTGGGCCCCGACCCCCAAGTAGGTACATGCTGAACCGAACATCTCTCATAGGGACGAGACTGTTACATTGTGATATCGCAATAACACCTTCTCCCACTCCCATACATAACCTATAATATCACTACCAACATGGGTGAGGCTTATCTTAGTTAATGTGTAGTACCCCTTCCCATTATTTTATTAATATTTTCATTGGATTAAACAACTCACCAGTGGGTTATCCTGGTACTAGCTACTTAGGGCCCTGAACCCCACTATGATCCACTCACCTAGTGTTCTTAGGCTCCCTGCCTCTAGAAAATATCAAAAGGGAATAATAGACACACATAATAGTCCATAGGAAGACATAACAATGTCACAACATCAAACAATTAAGTTTAGGAATGCCCTGGTTGTCCTAAATCCTCTGGACAACCCTAAACCACACTCAAGTAACCTAATAGACAAAAATAAAAACACACCCACATTACATCAAATGCATAGACAAAAACACACCCACATTACATCAAATGCATAAGTAGGGATTCTCAACAGCATAATAACATCATTAAACTCATAAAAACATAATTAATAACATCATAGTAACCTAGGATTGGGTTTAGGGGGTCATTGATTGAACCTAGTCCACCAGACAGTCCTAAACCCTAATCTGGCATTCAAGATGGTAAATAACACATAAGAAGACACCAAACATCAAAAATTAGACAAAGACATATAACTAGGGCCTTATGGTACCAAATCAATCCACAAAACATCATAGAAAGATCATGTTGCAGAAAACATGTTGATTCCTGAAATTTCGCTAAGTCTGAAATTCTCTAAAACCTTCAAAATCTAGAATCTTTATCTTCAAAATCTAGAATCTTTATTTGAACTCCTTGGAGGCTAAAACCACTCTCAAACATCCAGGAAGGTATTACATAAAATTTAACTTAAATTATAAGGAATTAAGAGTATGTAGCTTATACTTAAATGTTACATTTTATGTTTTGTCCTAAGGCTGAAATTAGACTGAGACCACCCTAACCCTAATCAGGGTTCCCAAAATTATCCAAAACTCTAGAGGGGGTTCCAAAAGATCTTAAACATAATAACATATGAAAAATAAGTTTCCTACAAGGTTACACACACCCTAGGGTCAACCCCGGGTGAACACGACACCTTAAGCCCTTCCAAAAACCCTAAAAATCAATTTGGAAGAGTCTTGCGCAGGTGGGGGTCTAAGTTGCGCAAATTGTCATGAAGCTGCATAGGTGGTCATGAAGTTGCATAGGTGGGAAACCTAAGCTACATAGGTGGTGATACAAGCTACGCATGTGGATCCCAAAACAACGCAGGTGGTAAGGATTGTGTGAACTAAGGACAACAAACTTGCAGATTGCTCTTCGAGGTGAAACTGGGTAAGATGGAGGTTGGGAACACATAATCAGAGGGATACCTAGTTGAGATCCCTTTTTTCTCCTTCCAAAATATCCCTCAAACCCATTCTACCTTTGAGATACATATGTTTCATTTCTATCTATAGGTGCAAGTTAAGGAAAGATAACATCAAGAAAACACTATTCTAATAAGGAGAAAGTTTCAAATAAAATCAACACAAGGAGGTTCCAAGAAGAAGCCTACACATTCTAAGGAAATAATTCTCATAGGAGAAAGGATACATAAACATCCAATAATAACATTTTCTATCATAAAATTATTCCTCCATCATTCAAATCATAAAGAAAGCATTGTATCTGTTGGTTGTATTTCCTATTTTTGCTGCTACGCCTGGTTCTTTGCCTTGCTCTCTGTGAAATTTTCAGGTTTTCATGCCTATACTTTGCAAAATTGTCAAAACCCTGGAAAAAACCCTAAAGCCTAGTATTAAATGATGTATTTTGGAACCCTTTTCCATGTCTTATGTTTCCTCGTTACCTTTTTCAAATCACTAAAGGCATGTGCTTTAAGTCAGGTCGCTTGATCTCATAACCAAGAGCGAATATGCCAAAACCTCTCCCGACTTAGTTTTTCCTTTGTGTCACGTAGTCTTGATAAGAAACAGAATATTCCATCTATGTATCAAGACTTAGCGATATCCTTTTAGTCAGGTTGTCGCTTCAAATCATGTTATGACCTTTTAAAATGAATGGGACCCGCCTCAGTCAGGTGATCGCGAGAAGAATTGAACAGTCAAAGAAATGTCTCCCAACCTTGCGATTCACTTCATGTCGCATGGTCACTGGATCAGCTCAGTCAAACAGTTAAGCTTTTCCTTCAGTCACGTGGTCTCGTGATAAATTGGCGGTTAGTGGATAACAGTCACGACTCAGCGACTAACGGTTTCATGCTAAGTGATTTCGCTCAGTCGGGATGTCGCCAGATCAAGGTGATGACTCAGTTTCCAGAATATATAAAGAGGACGAAATAAAAGATGACATTTGTCACAGAGCTAGTGGTTGTCGGGAGGTCACTTGATAAAGGAGATGGATCACGCGATAACAAGACTAAGGTATGTTTGCCCTCAGTCGCAAAGTCTCCTGATAATTTAAGGGCATAAGGAAATGTAAAGTGATTAAAAGACAGCCGTGCGATGAAGGAGTTAAAAGATCTGACAGTGGTCGCTAAGTCTCGTAATAAAAGTGCCCTAGGGAAAAAGTCCTTCCGACTAAGCGATTAAGGTATGTCGCGAGGTCGCTGTGAACAGAAAAAGGCACATGCTTCAAGTTAAAGGTAAAGACATAGGATCACGCGACAGAGCAACTGAGGGACTATTCATTATGTATCACTTACTCGCTCATGTTTTTAGATGAAAGAAATACAGCTCGCGACTGTGCGACGAGGAAAAAGGATAGCTGTCACGCACTCGCCGATCAAAAAAGATAAAAGGAAGAGTGGCGCGAGTATGCGACTGAAATGAAATAAAGATCAAAGACAATGCATCTCTCAATCATAGAAGGTAAAAAGTGCAGTGAAAATGGATGGCGACTATGCAATGAGAAATAAAAAAGATGTGTCGCTCACTCACGGGGATTTTTCCAAAGGTGAAAATGTAGCAGCAGTGCAGACAGAACGCGTGAACTGATAAGAGCAGAATTTGTCAAAGGGGTTGATGGTGCATTCAATGTACATTCACCATGTTCACCATGTCTAGAGCCCAGTTTGTTCAGTCTGCAGTAGAGGAGGAGATTTTGGACGATGAGTAGGGTGACACATGTTGCTGCACTGTTCATGAACTTGATGGACAGTTATTTCAAAAGGAAATGCAAGTGAGCCGGCGAGAACAAGTGCCAGGACTTTACAATAACTACACCAGCGGCCACCTACAAATCAGATTACAGTCGCCAGGTCGGGAGAACAACAAAGATATCAGATTTCACCTTTTTGACTCAGTCATCTCATCGTTTCTTCTCTCTCTCTCTTTCTCTGTCTTACATCTTTAGGGTTAGGGTTTTGAGACTATCCAAAGCTTGTTGCATCCTTATGGATCCCAAGGTGGTCTCAAATCTATATATATGTAAAATTTTGTAATAGAAAGCGTCTTTGATAATTACAAGTCTCTAATCTTTTAGAGGTCTTTGATTTTTTGGAATTTTTGTAAAGAAGAGATAATATACAACAGAAGTCAGATATTCTGGTTCTTGTTTATCTGTTAAAGCTGTGTAAACTTTTCATGTATCAACAAGCTGGATTACATAAATGAAATACGGTGCAATTTTACTCTTCTCAACTGTTGTCTCTTTACTTTGTAT
>MU223463.1:3026977-3040116 GCA_018584345.1 Thuja plicata
CCTGCCTGAGTAGTTGTGGAACTCAAAAACGAAGAAGGACCTTATCCAGTCCTTAGCAATTAGGCTTTTCTTGTCTCTGAATCAGAAGTAGAGGTACAGGATTCAAATAGACATTTCAAGCATTGTGGTTCATACAAGAAAAATCCCTAACAGTATCCAAAACAACCATTAAAGGATTTCTTTGATAAACAAACAATGACAAACAGTAAGACACACACATCCAACATAGCATACATATATAAAAGGATTATGTTTCTAGGTAGAACCTACCTAGAGTCCTGCAGAGAAACCTTTGAGAGAAAATCCAAATAAACTCCAGCCAATCCCAATCTCCTCAAGATTTCCAATCACAAAGTTATCTTCCAAATTCCTCCACTACTTCTCTAAAAGATTCAGACTAAGGGTTTTCTGTATATAATATCTCTGTCCCCCTACTCCTTTCTACTATCCAAAACTCCTTTCATATATATGTTGAAGGATTGTTTGCATAGGAAATTTCATCCGATGCAACCATCTACAACCATCTATTGGTTATTTGTTTAGAACTTTATTAATCTTTAGATAAATTAATGTGTAGATAGTTTCCCAAGAATGCTTTAGTTAATTTACCCCATTTTTTTCCATTAGCATGCATTAAGTAAGTTCCTTTATTTATCTGTGTTTTCACTTTTATATTAGGATTAGTTATTTTTCCTCTAAAAGGATAATTAGTAATTGCTTTTATTTTTATCCAAGGATAAAGTGGATCTAATTACACATAATAGTTAGTTCCTTCATTACAATTAAAAAGGCATATAAATACATAAATACATAAACACGCATACTAAAACATATATATATATATATATATCTGTGTGTGTGTGTGTGTGTGTGTGTGTGTGTGTGTGTGTGTGTGTGTGTGTGTGTGTGTGTGTGTGTGTGTGTGTGTGTGTGTGTAAATATTATTACAAAACATACATTGATGAATACACTTGACAAGCTTATTACCATGCACTTAATTTCATAAAGTAATCATATTATTACTAATAGATGCTTATTCTATAGAGAAAATCTCCACGTAAATCAATACTCGCCTAGTCCTAGGGACTATAATGAATATCCACAACAGACAACTTTAAATACCAAGCTAACATAATTGGACATCAATCCACAAACAAAGGAAAAACTCAAAAAGACCCAACCTGAGAGAAAGGTTTAGGGCTAGGCTTAGTCTTGTGGGACCTGGTACTGTCTCCGTAACAACAAAAATGATCAAGTATTTTGGGGCATGCTCAGACCTATGAAGCCAGGTGAAGTTGATGCCCAGTACCTACAATCCTGCATCACTGAGAAGAAATACATGTACATTGATGTATATATTAAAGAAGACATTGTAGATAGATGATCATGGTCGATACATCATTTGGACCTCATCCATGTGAGTAACTATGACTTCGTCCTGAATCATGAAAACACATCATGTATACAGGCACGCGCGCGCGCACACACACACACACAAGGAATGTAATATGAGGGTTAGAATCTTGATACTAATAATAAATTACCATAATCATAATAAATATCCTTAAGCATTAAGTGACATACAAGATTCATCGAAAGTAACTTTAATAGAAGAATATATCTCTATCCATCCATCACATATCACATAACATCCTAACTATGTTTAGAGAGGTACTGCAGGTATTTTATACATACATGGAGACAAACACATACATAAATGATACCTTCATACAATATGTCTGATATTAGAATTTGCGGGTACAAGCCGATGAAATCATTATAAACAACTTCCAGGAAAATAAGTATTAAGATATAAGGAAACATCTAAATATCTTGCTTAATTCAAAAAACTTTTATTGGGGTTAGAGGGGTATTAGAGGATGGCCAACTGTCCTTTGTATACTTTCATGGCATTAACAACAACTGTAATCCTATCATGGTTTGGAACAACAATGTTGGTATTTTGGATTGCCCAATACACCATTTGTCTCCTGACCTCTTCAGCTTTGGAAATAGCCTTTAGGTTAACTGTAGCTCCAACATAGCTTTTAGATTGTCTTTAACTAGTTTTATGTTCTCTATTTTATTCTTGACCCTATTGTTAGAGACCTACCAATTGAAAAGATCTGCTTCTAAATGAGGATCTCCCATATCCACCTGAGTAATATAAAAAATATGTGCGGGTAGCCTCACTGGGATCTTTTTAACTGTTTGGTTGACCAATCTCAATAAATAAAGGTCCTAAATTATCATCCTCTATAATTCGGGAAGTAGTTTTCAACCTTATATTCTATAGCACTTGCGCAATAGTTTCCTTAGGTGGACATTTATTTCTTCCCTCTATCACTTATTATTCAAGGTAGTTTGGAGTCGTGAGGGAGTTGCCAACACTTCAGATGCTGATTTTAAAGCATCAAGTGATAAAATAGAGTCCTTTTAACTGGGGTCATTGTGCTTACACTTTGAGTACTAAAGGGAAATAGGAGTTTTTCCTTACTATTATTAGAGCCTAAATGTTGGGATTCATGAGCCCAATTATTTCCTTTTTCATTACCTATTCCTTCAATAATTCCCTTCTCCCTCTTCTAATCACCCGCGTTTGGATCCTCACCACCCATATCAATATCGACATCAAGTAAAGAGCCCATTCAACTAGTAGGTTAAGGCCATATCTTATTTCTAGTAGTTTCCCATCACCTCCTCCGTTTGGACCTAATGGGACTTTTGCTTGTGCATTAGGAATGTGAATGCTATGAGAAGATTCACAAATATATATATATATATATATATATATATATATATATATATATATATCTTTCTTTCTCCATGTGTGTATGTATTCAAGGTGTGTGTATGTATATATATACATATGTATGTAGACACATATATACATATATAAAAAATTCTCTATGTATCTATATATGTAAAAGTGTGTGCACGCGTGCGCGTACACATGTATATTGAACACATTTCAGATGCTCAGGGGGGGGGTGGTAAATAAGCCTATGCAATTTATTTTTTTCAAATAACTACTCAATAATACTGATCATTCAAATTAATTCATATAGATAGAAGATTCACACAAAGATAAGAAGATTAAAATTGTATTTGTGGTAAATCCAACTAGGAAAAACCACAGTGAGTGTTAACTCATGAAAATATTTCACTATATATTAATGAGATGATTACAAAAATTGATCTCGCTACCGCAAAATTGCTAACAAAAGCTAAAAGGAAAAGTAGAAAGATACAAAACATTAAAAAAAGTATTTAAAATCTCTGAGAAATATAGCTTACGATAAAAGGAAAAGTAGCAAGAACCCTTGGGAAATAAAACCCAATACAATCACAACAATTCTTTTTTGTTTAATAAGGTGTAGTTATTTACATTTAACACAAGATTACTCCCACTAAGATGACATGATACAAAGCAAGAAGAGATGATGTTTCAACCTGATAATGAATGTTGATGGTAACATGTTGATTCCTGAAATTTGGCTAAGACTAAATTTTTGTAGAATCTCCCAAAATATAGAATCTTTATAATAACTCCTATGAATCTCAAACCACTGTCAAACGTCCTGACAGTATTCCATAAAATGCAATACATACTTAACTTAAACTTATACATAATATGTATCTTATACTTAAATGCTACATTTTTTGTATCGCCATGGAGTTGAAATCTCTAATTATTTTTTCTTGGGTGATCAGGAACAAATCACTCTATGAGATATGCCACTCAAATCCACTATTGTGTTTAAGCTATAAATGGGCTACAAAAATTTTCATATGTGCTACTCTCTGTTCTAGATGCTCTATTCTATGTTTAATATGCACTATTCTATATTTGAGATTTGCTAAAATAAATTGAATATGTACTACAAAAAAAAGTATATGCCCTAAACTACCTCCTTTTATTGAAATTCACTAAAAAGGGTGTTTATGGGGTTCTATCTCCTAGATAAGGTCAAATTTCAGCCTCCTAATGACCCAAACTCATCATGAAGATACAAGGCAATATCAAACACATCCATTAAGGCCAAAACATCATGATTAGGCAAACATACATCAATTTCTAACATGAGTTACCTATCATTACTTTATCCATACACCAAGGTTAATTGGGTATTCTTGGGAAGATACACATATGTATTGGAAGACATATTTATTGGATGTGTTTTCATTGAAGTCAACATATCTGTTGAATATTTTTGGTTGTGGTACAGTATGCTCAAAGGTTTTTGCAAGGTTTGGCTATTGAAGAAAAGTGGTAGCGTATGTCATGAGATGTTGTATATAGTTTGTAAATGGTGTATGTTAAGTAATAGAGGTGCACATAATGATTTCAATATGATGTGAGGTTAGGGATGGTCACTAGTTCCCACATTGTCTGCCAATGTTGACAATTTGATTATAATTGGTTCGGTGTGCACTTCAAGGTTGATATTATTCTTAGCGCATTTGCATTTATGGTTGGGATATTCTAGTGTGTCCTCAATTCAAAAGGTTCATGGTCCATAGGTCCGCAATGCATTTTTTATTTGTTATAGTGGATGTTGATAGTGTTCTTGAGGTCCAGCATGAGAGATGTTAGAAAATACGATTATTTGGGTTCAAATGTTTTGTTCTATTCGTGATAGCTATGGATGTTCTTGTATTATGTCCATGCTGATTTGGTGGTCCACATCGACTGTGGTGATTTATTATAAACATAACTAAGAAATGATGATAATACAAATTAGATCTATGTATATATTTTTTCTTGGTATATCTTTTAATAATAATAATATATATTAACAAGTATTGATGATCGTTGTTCAGACTTGTTCGACCCATTCATAATGATCGATGATATATATCTCAAGATAGATTGACATGTCAATGAAGAGGCATGTCCCTATGTAGACATAGTGCATGTAGTGACATGTCTCTTCGGAGACATGTCTGATCATGTAATACCAATAGTTATCATGCTTAATTGATACTCAAATCAATTCACATTGTAATACAAGATTTGTTTGATACTAATAATCGGTTGATATTAATACAAGTATAATATATATGGCATTGATATTATAGTGTGCTATCTTTGATAGCACAATATATTACCAATGTCATCAACAATTATATCGATACTCATTATCAATGTTTGCATTTTTATCAACAATGTAATTGTATTAAAAAACATGATTAATATTGTAAGAATTTGCAAATAGTGAAGAATGAACCAAGGATCTTGAGGTCAAAGAAAAACACAATGACAAGACAGATTATATAAACAAGAATAAACTTGTATTAATGATGTCATATGCAAATATGGCGATAGGGATCTTATTTTTATGTTCCATAAGAGAAGTTGTTTCATGTATATAGGCAAGGCAATAAGAGATAATGATAAAAGAAGGATAAGCTATCACCTATGCAAGGTGGAATCACATCTTCAACAAAGGTGGATCATCCTCCATATCCATTGAATTATGTGCAATATGATGAGGATGATAATATGCTATGTGTACTAAAGGTGGATCTCGCACATGAGATAAAATTTATCACCACCTAAAGTGGAATTTCTCCTACACCGTGTGCTCAATTAGGATGGAAACTCCTAGGTCTCTCAATGAGAAAATATTTTGCAATGCATTATCCTAAGTAATATTAAGTAAAGTGTAATTAGGAATATTTAATTACACCAACACCCCCCTTAAGTGGAACTTAGGGGAATGGACTTAAACTTACTGGGCAAGATGGGTCCTTTCTAGTAGGCAATGTTAGGTACCCATGTATAAATATGCAAATGAAATACATGAAATGCAATCTCTCATAAAGGGAAGAAAGAGGGAAAACCTCATGGAAAACCCTCCCCCAAAAAGAGATATGAAAACACACAAGATGCATGAATGGATGGATTACTAAAGACCCCCCAAGTATGACATACATCAAGTATATGTACAAGAAATTATCCCCTCAATGGAAGGAAAGATGGACACATGATATCCCCCCATAATGAGGAAGCTCCAATGTTGATGAAGTGTACCTACAAATGAAAGGTAATCCAATGCCTATAAGAAACATGTCTCCCATTAGGAAGAAACAAATAAATCATATGATGAAGAAGCCAATCCATGTCAAACTTAAAGAAGGATGAAGGAAGTCCCCACGTATGCATCACTAAAGACTGAATAGGTATCTCCATGCACAAATAATCAAACACATCATCAAACTGAACCATGAAATATGAAAAATGAAATGAAGGAGAAGAATAAAGAATGCCAATCTCCAAAGAAGGTGAAGAAGTGTCCTCAACTATGATTTTTTCATCAAAGAGAAGAGAAAAACCTCAAGTATGTCATTCAAATTTGCAATATGAGACTCGACAAACAACGTTGTAATGTCATCCAAGTAGCTATCCCACACTACAAGATCTAAAGCATTATGATCATCCTATTGGAGAGTAAAACCCATATCTAATGAAGAAAGAGGTGGATGAGAAGGAAGCTAAAAACTTATCTCAAGAACACAATGATTGTAGAGTAAGCCCGTAGCGTGCAGTGAAGCAGAATTAGGGCTATATAAGGAGCTTGATTCCACAATGTAAGAGAAAGCAAGTTAAATAATTTATAGAAAAGCATAAGCATGGAGAGTCATGGAATGAGAGTGAGAGGGAGTGTAATTGCCTTGGTAGTTGCACTGTTGTGGAGCCTCGCATCTGCATCTAAGGGAGGCATTAGCATATACTGGGGTTAGAATGGCAACGAAGATTCTCTTGCAAAAACCTATGCAAGAAAAAAATTTCAAATCGTGATGCTCGCATTTCTAAACAAGTTTGGCAATGGGCAGACGCTAGAGCTCAACCTGGCAGGTCACTGCAGTCCCACCTAGGATACCTACAAAGAGCTGAGTGATCATATTAAGTCCTACCAGAAGAGTGGCATAAAGGTGTTTCTCTCCCTTGGAGGAGACCATGATCACTCAAGCTATTCAATCATCTCCCAGGAAGATGCCAAAGAGGTGGCCAATTATCTGCGGAAGAACTATCTCAGAGGGAACATGGGCTCTGGGCCTCTCAGAGCCTCCATTTTGGACGGCATAGACTTGGATATTGAGTACACAATAGAGAACTATGATGATCTAGCCAAGGAAATCTCTGCTCTTAGCATGCCCTCCAAGAAGGTATATTTGAGTATCGCTCTGCAGTGCCCACATTCTGATAACCACCTCTATGAGTGGATCTAGTTCTATAACAACTACCAATGCAAGTATACCGATGGGGAAACCTCCAAGGTGGTGGAGGTGTGGAACACATGGATTGACAGTTATGTACACACTGTTCAAACATAGGGCTTCTACCTCGACATTCTGGGTGTGAAGGGCGGTGCTACCAATGGCTATATTGAGGTAGAAAAAATCATCTCCGACGTGCTACCTAAGATCAAGACCTCCTCCAAATATGGACTAGTCATGCTATGGAACAAGTATTGGGAGGAGCAAACTTATTATAGCTCGGACATCAAAGATGACGGAATAATCAAGGCATCCCTTGCTGACTATCCTACATTGGCCTCTTTCTGAGGAGGAGAAATAAAGTAACTCGTAAAATAAAGTAGCTCTTAAATAACAGTTGAGCTTGTAAAAGTTAGAGAGCAACAAAAATACACAAACAAGAATGCAAAAATAGAGTACACTATTTTATCATGGTTCGGCCAATAATGCCTACGTCCACACTAAGTAGGAGAATATCTTATTGATTCAAAAGTCTGTGTTACAATTTACAGCCATTACAATATATAATAAAGAGCTCCAAAAAGGAGACTCTTGAAGGCCACCACAGGAAGTCCAAGAGACAGAGTCTCTTGGATGGAAGGCAGAAATGGTTGGGCTTCATATCCCCAACAATCTCCCACTTGATGACCAACCACTACTGTAACAAGCTATTCCCCTACTCTACACCTTGCTATCACATGCTGGAAATGCCAAGAGAAGCTCGACAAAACTTGAACTTCTCCCATGTTACAACCTTCATGAGGGCATCAGCTGGATTTAATTTTGTGTCAATCTTGACAACTTGTAGTTTTTCTTCTTCAACCATATGCAGAATGTAATGATAACACAAGTTAATGTGCTTTGAGCGTCGCTGAGATGTATGATGCTTGCTCATGAATATAGCGCTACTACTGTCACAAAAAAGAGTAAAATTTGATTGTTGCAAGCCCAATTCCTTATACAAAATTTGCAACCATATCATCTCTTTTTCCCCCTCAGAGAGAGCCATGTATTCGGCTTCAACAAATGATTGTGCAACCGAATGTTGCAATATAGAACCCCAACTGATGGCTGCCCCAACAAATGTGAAAGCATAACCTGAGGTGGATCTCTGTTTGTCTAAATATCCACCAAGATCCGAGTCTACAAATCGTTGCAATGCTGGCTTATTTGTCCCAAAGCATAGAGAGAGAGTAGAGGTGCCTTTAAGATACCAGAGAATCCATTTAACCGCCTCCCAATGAGGCTTGCAAGGATTACTCATAAACAGGCTAACTACTCCCACTACATGAGCAATATCTGGGCGAGTAGAAATCATAGCATACATAATACTGCCAACTGCTGAAGTACAAGGGATTCCCTTCATGAATTCTGTATCCTCATGTGTTGTGGGACACATTTTAGCAGTCAAACAGAAATGAGATGCTAAAGGGACACAAACTAGTTTGGCTTCCATCATGCCAAATCTGTCCAATACCTTGTCAATGTATTGCTTTTGAGATAACCAAAGTTTCCTCTTGGATCTATCCCGTGAAATGGTCATCCCAAGTATCTTCTTAGCGGCCCCCAAATCTTTCATTCCAAATCTACTTACCAAATGCTTCTTCAATTCATGAACAATCTTCATACTAGTTCCGGCTACTAGCATATCATCCACATATAGTAAGAGAATTATACGTTCACCTGTGGGAAACTTTTTATAATAAAAACATGGATCAGCCTCTGAATGTATGAACTTGTGCTCAATCATAAATTGATCAAATTTCTTGTACCATTGCCTTGGGGCCTGCTTAAGTCCATACAAGCTTCTCTTCAATCTGCAATAAAGATGCTCCTTCCCCTTTTTCACAAAGCCTTCCGGCTGCATCATATAGAGTTCTTCATCTACATCACCATGTAGGAACGTAGTCTTGACATCCAACTGCTCTAGCTCAAGATCCCATGCAGCAACCAAGCCTTGAACGGCTCTAATAGTAGTCATCTTGACTACTGGGGAGAAAATCTCATTGAATTCTATGCCCTAATGCTGTCCATATCCTTTTACCACTAATCTAGCCCGACAACAAACCTTGCCGCCATCTTCTTCCTTTAATTTATAAACCCATTTATTCTTGAGAGCCTGTCTATTTGGTGGTAAATTCACCAAGTCCCAAGTCTGATTCATTGCTAATGAATCCATTTCCTCTCTCATGGCATCTTGCCATTTCTGTGAATCTGAAGCTCTGCAAGTAGCCTTGTAATCTGTAGGCTCTGATTGATCGGACACAAGTAAAGATGGTTCTGATTCCTCTGCAACCAATAAATCATAATCAAAGAACTTTGTTGGAGGTTTTCTCTGTTGAGATGATCCTCTGAGTCCCGAATCAACTTTTGAATTATGAGGATTACTATTTTCCTCATACCCATGATGCAAATTTTCTCCCAATTCTGCAATGTGCTCAAAATTGTTGGCAATTTTAACTCCTGAAACATCTTCTGCGTGGGCAGAGGAAGAAATTCATGCAACTTCTTCTGCATAGGCAGAGGAAGTAACCCTTGCAACATCTTCTGCATGGGCAGAGGAAGTAACTCCTATAGCTTCTTCTGTGTGGGCAGAGGAAGTAACTCCTGCAACATCTGCTATGCGGGTAGAGGAAGTAACTCCTGCAATAGCTGCTACTCTATCACTATTTGGTGTCTTTGAGACATTGTTTGTGAAAACAATTTTAGACACATATTCCTCTTCCAATGTTGATTGTGGCTGCAGACTTGGAAATGTCTTCTCATTGAAGACCGTATCTCTACTTTGGATGATTTTGCACTCCAAAGGATCCCAAATATGAAACCCATACTGATCTTCACCATAGCCCATGAAGATTCCCCTTTGTGATTTGAAATCCAGCTTGGTTCTCTTTTCTTTCGGCACATGAACAAAAGATTCACACCCAAACACCTAGATGTGAGAACATGAGATTCTTTTTCCCAACCATTCCTCCTCTAGAATGCCAAAAACCAGTCGTGATGAAGGATTTTGATTAATGAGATACACTGATGTATTACATGCCTCAGCCCAGAATTCCTTACTCAATCCGGCATTAGAGAGCATACATCAAGCTCTCTCAAGAATAGTTCTATTTAGCCTTTCCAATGTTCCATTTTCTTGTGGAGTAAATGGAACAACCTTGATTTGACAGATACCATTATCCACACAAAAAGAATTGAATTCTGAGGAGTAGAATTCTCCTCCATTATCACTTTTTAGACACTTAATCTTGTGTCCACTTTGATTCTCAATAAGGGCTTTAAAAAATTTAAATTTAGAGAAAACTTCAAATTTCCTAGAGAGCATATAAATCCAAACTTTTCTTGTACAATCATTTAGAAAAGTAACAAAATAATTAGCCCCGCCAAAGGAAGTTACCTTAGTGGGTCCAAAGACATCCGTGTGAACAAGCTCCAAAGGTGTGCCCTTTTTCTCACTACTGATATTTAGGAAGCTAACCCACTTCTATTTTGTGACAGAGACAATGTTCATAGAATTCTATATCAATAGATTTCAGCCCCGGTAGTTGATCTATTTTCAGCATTACATCGAGTCCTTTCTGACTCATGTGCCTAAGCCTTTGATGCTAAAGCTCCAATTTTCTATCCACCGATGTTATGGCAGCTCCCACTTCATCATTACTTTCTAGAATATATAAACTCCCAAATTTATCTCCTTTTGTTACTGTCAAAGACCCCTTTGTTATCTTCCATGTATCCAGATTGAAAAATGTATGGCATCCTTGAGTATGAAGTTGAGAAATAGAAATAAGATTTCTCTTCAATTTTGGAACATGTTGAACATCCTTTAAAATCCATTTCCCTCCTCCAAGTGATGGCAATAAAATGTCACCCTTTCCAATAATTTCACAAGCATTATTGTCACCCAAAAAGAATCTCCCAAAATTACCTTCTTGGTAATTTGTGAACAACTTCGTGCGTGAGGAAGCATGAAAGGATGCACCAGAATCAAGTACCCATGATTCTTAAGTAGTATCACTTGCGGAGAGAACTAAAATCCTGAAGTCATCCTTCTCATAAGCAATATTTTCTTGGCTAGCCCGCACCTTGTCTTGTGCCTTTTTGTAAGAATGACAAATTTTCTTTGAGTGGCTTGGTTTGCCACAAAACCAGTAATCCCCTTTGCTTTTGTTTGAATCTGTCTCTTTTTCAGACTTTGATCTTCCTCTATTGTTGGAGTTTCTGCCTCTTTGATAGCTCCATCCTCTATTGTCGATGCTCACTGCCATTAAGGCTTCACCGAATGAAGAAGCATCACTCTTTCTTCTCATATCTTCACCTAGAAGAGTAGCTACAACTTCATCAAAAACTAACTTTTTCTTGCTAGGAGATGATGTGCTTATCACTGTTAAAACTCCATCCCAGCTTGCTGGAAGAGAACATAGTAATAAGACATCTTTGTTTTCATCACTTGGTGGCATGCCTACCGAATTTTCTTGGCTGAGAAGAGTATTAAATTTGTTGAGGTGATTTGCCATTATGCCACCGTCCTTCATTTTTAGACTATAAATTTTCTTCATGATGAAAACCTTGTTTGCAGTGGATGCCATTGCATAAGTAGTTTTCAGCTTATCCCAAACTACCTTTGTTGTAGTTTCTTCTGTAACATTGAATAGCACATTTTCGGACAGTGAAAGAAGAACTATCGCTCTTGCCTTCCTATCCATTGTTTCCCAATCCTCATTAGACATCGTGTCTAGTTGCTTCCATTTCCCCTCTATAGCAAGCACTAGATCTTGCTTAATTAATATCGACTCCATTTGCACCTTCCACAGGCCGTAATTCTTTCCTATAAACTTCTATACTTTGTGCTCCTCCATAATCCCAAAATTTTAATCCTAAATTCTGAACAGCAACGCCTTGCTCTAATACCAATTGTAAAAGTTAGAGAGCAGAAAAAATATGCAAACAAGAATGCAAAAATAGAGTATAACGATTTATCATGGTTTGGCCAATAATGCCTACGTCGACACTAAGCAAGAGAATATCTTATTGATTCAAAAGTCTGTGTTACAAGTTACAGCCATTACAATATATAATAAAGAGCTCCAAAAAGGAGACTCTTGAAGGCCACCGTAGGAGGTCAAAGAGACAAAGTCTCTTGGATGGAAGGAAGAGATGGTTGGGCTTCGTATCCCCAATAGAGCTTAGGAAATGCTCATCCTGCTCTTAGATCACTGGAGATTTCAGATATGTAATAGCTTTTATATAAGCTATGTATGAATTAATGATGCTCAGCCTTCTCTTTGATCAGTGGAGATTTCAGATATGTAATAGCTTTTATATAAGCTAGGTATGAATTAATGATGTTAAGGGATTGGAAGTCTGGCTTTAATTCTGGATTTGGGAAATAAATTATGATTAAATCAAAATTTTATTGCTATATTTTAATCAAATCATCCTACTTCAATTATTACAAAAATTTTGGAAAAAAAATATTACATTAATAAATTATAATTCAATTATCATCCTTAACATAATTACAATATATAGTTATGGGTAAAAGCACAATAATTTGTCACCTTTTAGGACAACTTATCAGCACAGCTGAATTTTAGTATTTCTAACTAAAAATTAATTTTGGCCAAACATATGGTCTAGCTAGATTCATTATAGTTATGTTAGATAAGGTTTTTAAATTTTCCAATTGGAAATGTCTATTAAATGCATGTTTTATACCACTTTGAGGCCAATTACTGTAGAAATTAAATTATTTCAGAAAAGTGACGTTTCAATAACTCTAAGACTTTTTAATGATATTTTTTTAAAAATACAAAAATACCCTTTTGTAGAGATCAAAGTCAAGAATATCTCTTATAGATTTTATAGTGTTT
>MU223463.1:3092826-3103082 GCA_018584345.1 Thuja plicata
ACATTGCATCTTATTTTGTGAAGTTTAAAACATTAATTCATTTACATCTATCACATCTCAATTCCATGCTATTTGTTTTTGATAGAAAAAGCAGCAAGAGGGTGCTGGCCCGTGGAACAGAGGACTAGAAGCACATTAATAGCATATTAATGGCACTAGTCGAAGCTTATAACAGTTTAGTAGGTTATCACAGACATTAAAAGTTTTGCCTCTATTAAAAACAAAAGTATCAGTTCTACTCAAAAAGATAAAACCAGAATAATTACTATCATCAGTATCTTCAAAAATATTATCACTAAGCCACGTAGGGCTCGACCAAATCAAAATAATAAACTTAACAATATCCCCAAAAATAGAGCAGGGGAAACGAGGGACAAGCCCAACCAAAACAATCCGAACCATAGACAGCAACGTTAATTCTTCTCTCCCAGCTGTTTGGACAGCAGGGTTCTCGCCCACTCCTCCTGGAGGAACAGGAACAGGTCTTTGTTATCTTCATTCGCTTCCAGTTTGCCGTCTGCCAGCTTCTCCTGCACGTTACAAAGGGTCATCGCCGAGGCATGCATCACCTTCAGAGAAAATTTGTTTGTCCTTCTGTAGTGGTTCATCAGGTCCTGCATACCCTTTTTGATCTCTGCAATTTCCTTGTCAATACTCACAAACTTACTTTTAAGGGTGCCTGTGAAATTGTTTTTTTCCTCCATTCCAGCGGAGAGGGGTTTAACCTGAGGGTCACAGTGGGGGCTTTGGGGTAGGGTAGGACTCATAGCTCTATGGGGGTTGGTCAGGGGAGTATTAGTAGTCGGGCTCAAATAGCCTTCCGAGGAAACATTTTTAGAATTTGTGGAGTGGGAGGCATTTTCCGTCAGGGAGAGCTCTTTGGAGGCCATCTCCAGCATCTTGATTTTGCATTGTTCTTTGGCAATTCTATTAGACCTCCTACGGCCAGAACCGCTTAGGTCCACCTCCAAATTGACCCAGGTTTCTGAAATTTTCTATTTTTTTGGCTTAAAATCCGTCTCAGGTGTGCTTTCAGCCCCTTTCTCTTCAATGCAATCCACGGAGTCCAAAACATAGGAGTCCCCCATGCCATCCTTCTTATGGGTAGGGATCTTAATACTTTTTTTACGGGATTTTTTCTCAGACTTCACAGGCCCTTGGGTGATACAGATGGAACGGGAGGAGGAGTTGGAGGTTTTTTCAGTGGGCGTTTCCTGGGGCATCATCTGAATAATTAGGGGGGCTTGGGGTGCCGGGCTTATGGCTTTGTGAAACTGGAAAAGATAGAGGAGGAGTCCTTGGTGGAGGATAGCTCTGTCAGGGTTACTCTTAATATCAAGGATATTGCTTTCAATAGAGTGCAAAAGATAAAATGGCATGGAAATTAAATCTTTATTCCTAATATGATTCAGGAAAGGTAAGTGGTAGTTGTAGAACACCGTGAACTTACCTTCAAGCGTGAAATACTTCATGATAATGAGACAAATTTTTGGCCAGAAGTCCGGTAGCTTTTCTCTGTCGAAACCCCCCTATTTCCTGACCGGCAGCTCCCCTTCTTTGAAAAATTGTTTAAGGCTGGTAGGGTCGGCCATCCGACTAGTCTTTTTGTACTTTATCCCCACCATAGGGAGCCCCGTAGCCTCAGCAATGACCTCCTCATTGAGCTGAAAATGAATGCCTCCCACTGAGACATTTCTGTTGTTCCAAGAGGAAACAAACTGTTTAGATATTCTCTCGTCATGGCCAACTTTCATACGTTCCATGAAACCCCAAATTCCAGTTTCCTTGCAATAGTGGGTGACCAGCGGATCAGAAGTAAAGGCTTCATCAATATTATCAGGTTCGATATGGAGAACATTACCCCCATATCATAGGTCTAGTCTGCAATCGTCAAAATATCTTTGGGGTTTGAGAGCCGATTGTAGTTGCATGCCATAAAAAACCCCTCTTTTTTACTAATCCATTTCAAAAAAAGCTTATACATATCCTGCCAGTTTTGGCGATTTTGGAGATCCGGCTCCATACTGACAAATCTAACAGATCCCTCGGTAACATAAATAGTAATAATAGCATTACTATCAATAATCACCAAAAATGCCTTTTTACACTGACAGCAATCACGCCACATGAACAAAAGGTAATTATTGAACTTTGTGGGGCTTTGAGTTTTGTCTTTCATAATCACACAGGTCACTCAAAAATGCCAACACGTGATCGAGGGGGGATTCGTAATAAAGATTCCAACCTGGCACATTTAGAAAATTGTATTCATTTCTCCCTCGATGATGCGCTGAGTCATCAGAGGTAAATCACCAACTAACAACCAACTATTAAGCTTGGTTTGTTTTAGCCCCATTGCCGCCAATGAGTCAGCAACCGAGTTTCCCTCTCTGTAGGTATGGTCTATAGATATATGTTGGAAGCTCTCCAAAAGCTCACAGACCTCCAAAATAATGGGTCTAGTCTGCCACCCCACACTAGCACCACTCTTAACTACATCTATTATGACTTTGGAATCACCCTCGATTTCCAGCTGTCTAAAGTTCATCTGTTTTGCAAGTTTAATCCCCCAGAGAAGAGCAGTCCCTTCCGCCTAGGTGACAGTACAGTTATTGATAGGTCCCGCATAAGCCAGAAGGCAAGTGCCATGGTGGTCTCTCAGCACTCTACCCCCACCGTGCCCAAGATTGTTAACTGCCCCATCAAAGTTTAATCTTATCCTGCCTCTAGGAGGGGCAGTCCATTTGGTGGCTTTTCTGGCAGTCATTTTAGTGTTTTCAAACCTGGAGAACCCACTCAGGAGGTTCCAGCGTTCTGCTATCTTAGCTTCCCAAGCAGAAGGAGGGCTAGATGAGAGCTTCCATTTATCCATCCTAACATTTTCACTCAGCAGCTTAGTTCTGATATGGAGACAGGTATCAGGCTGGATGCCTGTCTCCCTGAATATCCTGTTGTTCCTTTCTTTCTAGATGGACGAGCATATGTGCGGGGGAAGCATACGCCAGAGGAGTTGGAGCAGAGGGTGGTTTGAGGGGGATCTCCATTTAATGAATTGGTGCACCTCGCAACCAAGGACCCATGAGATACCCAACCTATCATAAATTCCTTGCCACATGCTAGTAGCATAGTCATAGTGGATGAAGAGGTGATTAATTGTCTCTTCTGCCTTCTCACAAAGGACGCATCTGTTAGCCATTGAGAAGCCTCTTTTAGTGAGATTATCTTGGGTTAGGATCTTACCGTGCATAAGGGTCCACCAAAAAAAATTTATTTTAGGTGTGAGTTGGGGGATCCACACCTTCTTCCAGTCCCCTGGGTTGCACTCTTCCTTAAGAAGCAGGTTATAAGCCGAACTAACTGTGAAAGCCCCAGACTGGGTGGGGGTCCAAATAATAGAATCATCAACCTCATAAATTTTGATACTAGTCAGGATGTCCATAAGCTCCTTTGCTGAGTGTTGCAGATCCGGTCTGTCCCTTAATTGATTAGGTATATCAATCCAAACTCTTTCATTGGTATAGTTGGAAGCTCTAAGACCTAGGGTAGGTCGAAGGAGATCCATTATTGGTTTGAATTTATTACCCAGCTGAGGTTGGTTCGTGATCCAATGGTTGTTCCAGAATCTAATGGATCTACCATTGCCAATTTTCCAAAAAGCCCCTCTGCCTAGGAGGGCCTTACACTTGCATATGTTTGTCCAGAGTTTGGAACCACTAGGGTGGTCACTGTTATGGAACCTAGTTTTGTAGGGGTGGCCTTGAAGATATTTGGTTTCCATAATTTTGCACCACTCCGCTTTTCCCTTAATGAGCTTCCAAGCCACCTTAGTAGTAAGGGCCTTGTTCATCAGACCGATTTTTCTGAGGCCAAAACCTCCCAACCTTTTCGGGAGGCAGACCGTGTCCCAGTTGACAAGTGAAATCCTCTTTTTTTCTTCAGTCCCTGCCCACAGAAAGGTTCTCTGAATTTTTTCCAATTTTTTGGCCATATTACTTCTGATTTTGAAGAGGGATAGAAAGTAGACCGGGATCCCCTGGAGGGTAGAAGCAACCAATTGAAGTTTTCCAGCATTTCTTAAAATCTTTCCTTTCCAGCTAGCAAGTTTCCTCTGGGTTCTTTCCAGGATAGAGTTCCAGAAATCTAGGGATACTTCTTTGACCGTGAGGGGAAGGCCAAGGTAAGTCGAAGGGAGCGAGGCTGCCAAGCATCTCAAAGTTTGTAGCACCTTATTTTTTACATCCACTGAAGTATTGAAGAAGAATAGCTGACTTTTTTGATAGTTAATACATTGACCCAAAGCCCAAGCATAACAATCCAAAGTTTGTTTCCATTGCCTAGCCTCAATAACAGAAGAATACTCGAAGAGGAAAGTGTCATCCACAAACTGTTCCAACACCACTTGAGGGTGAGTGGAAGCAGGTTTGATGCCATTAATCTTTCCCGAAGCGGATAGCATACCCATAGTCCTACTAAGCACATCAGCCACCATGATAAAGAGGTAGGGGAGAGGGGGTCTCCCTGTCTGAGACCTTTCTCAGGGGTAAAATATCCACCCAGGGAACCATTAGTTAGGATAGAAAAACTAACAATTTGGGTACATTCTTTTATAATTCTGATAACCTTTTCATTAAAGCCCATTTTAGCCATAATTTTGAGCAGAAAGGACCAATTAAATTTGTCATAAGCTTTGGGAATATCTAGTTTAAAGGCCATACCTGGGGCTCTACTTTTGTCCATCGAGTGGATAATTTCATGAGTGGCAATAGCCGCGTCTAGTATCTGTCTACCTGGTACAAAACCTTTCTGGGTGTTGCTGATAATCTTGTCAAGGAGAGGCTTGATTCTGCCAATCAGGATCTTGGTGAGGATCTTGTAGAAGGTATTACAGAGGCTAATGGGTCTGAAATCCATCATGATGAAATCCATCCATCATAGAAATCCATGCTATTTGTTAATACGTAGCAAGTTTTTAGATTTCAATTAAAAAATATGATTTATTTATTGAAATAATATTTTCATATGGCTAAAAAATCTGATTAAATGTAACTTAATATTGAATTTGGGAAAATAATCTGATTTAATAGTGGATTGGGGAAGAAACATCTGATTATATCTTCTTCTTTTTCTTGAATTTGGAGGAAAAATCTGATTACCTCTTTTTAGTGTGGGCACCGGTAGGAAAGAAAACCTCCAGTCTTGCCCAGATTCTAGTGAAGATAAAAAAAAGATACAAATTGCAACATCATCATCTGCAACATAAAATGACCCCCAATCCCTAAAAACCCATCCCAAAAAACACAAATGACCAAAATGACATCAATATATCTCAAGAAGAAAATAAGCCCCCATAATCCATGATATATTTGAAATAGAATCCCCGACGAGAAAAGGGATGAAGGAGAAGGGAAGGGAGAGATGAAGATGACATCAGCAAGGAAGTTAGACCATTGTCCAAAATATATGTCACAATAGCTGAAGAAGAAGGACCAACAGTTGCAAGAGAAGTGGAAACAATATTCGTGGAATCAGGGGTCGATCAAAAAAGCCGAGCTAGCAGCCCAATCCAAGACATCTACAATTTTTTTTTATCTCAACCTTTGGCTAAGATCCATATTAGTGATGTTGAAATAGACAATACATTCTAGTAGTGTAGTTATAGAAGAATAACATACTCAACAATAAAAAAAATAAGAATAAGAAAGAACCTTGCTGCTTATACTTAACCAAAACACACTGAGAGGAAACACTATACCATCCATTCACATCCTCTGAAAAGAAATATCCACAACAAGAATTATAGAAATTACCATGCATTTAGAAACTATTAAGGATGGTCACATCTGTAATTAGCACATAGTGACTTTAAAGATGCTAACCAGATAGAAATATCTAATTAACTCAACAAAATGTCAACAAGTATTTCAAAACATTTAATGCCTCTGTGTATTACTTGTAAAGATTTGAAAAAACATTTATTTCCATTGACAAAGATGAATAGGCAATCATATAAGCATTTCAAAACATTTAATGTCTCTTTGTATTACTTGTAAACAGTAGGTGGGAGGAATGAAATGAATGAAAATTAACTAAGAAAACTAACTGTGTGTGTGTGTGTGTGTGTGTGTGTGTGTGTGTGTGTGTGTGTGTGTGTGTGAGGACCCACTTATATTTGTAAATAAATTCTATAAGAATATTCGCAGGTCTATATTCTTCTCCACCACAATTAATTGGTATAAGAATATTCAATGAATGCATTATGGAAGAGGTGCAAAAGTTTCTTTTATTTAATATTTTAATCATTTCATGAGAATAATTTTCTTTTCTTTGAAATTTTATTGACTATAATGATGTCCTATCTCTAAAATCTTATGAAGAAGCATCTTTAAAAAATATATTCAATCAAAATGAAAAAAATTTCATGAGGAGAGGTTTACAGAAATTCTCATTTGATTTTGGGAGCTATGTATTATTGGTCATCTTAGACACCTCAATTTTGTCATTGGAATCATAATAAAAAAGAAGGCCTATCTTAGATCTGGAGGTATTAAGTTGATGAATGGATGGGTCCACAATTGGTTGACATCTTTTATCGTGGCTCCAATATTTTAAGATGTCATATTTTATTCAATATACAAGAAAGAAAGCATTGGTGAATAACATCTTTTAGTATATGATTCTAATCATTGTATGATATAGGGCTTGTGTGATATTGTCAAAACATTTTTGAAGCACTAAGACATGAAGAAACATATTTATAATGGGAGAAATGGAGTGTATGGTCTGTTATGTAAATTTTGTCTTAACTAAGAATGGTAAGTGGGTTACAACTACAATGAGGATATGAAATAAAGTGGGTTACTGAGACGGTGTAAAATACCCTAGTTGGCACATATAATTCATATTATATTTTTTTAGGTCTACATAGTGGCAAGAGGACCTTTTTTGGAGAGCCAAAGCCTCCATCTTGTTGTGACTTTGATGGTTGATGATGTGAATTTAGATATTGTTGTCACTAGAGAATGGAGGAATTTCATCTTAAGACATATTTTGGTTTGATACATTGTAATAGCTACCCCTTAGTTTTCTTTTTAGTTTTAGTTGGTGAACTCTTTTGTGCTTTTTTAGGTGTGTGTTGGTTATTTCAATTGGTTCTGAGGATATTCATGTATTACTTTTTATTATATTATTGATCTTTTACATAGTTGTGTTATATCTTGTGTTTATGGTATATTTATGTTTATCTCATGATGATTATTTGTATGTTATGATATTATTTTGATTATGGATTTACTGACAAAAAATGACATTATATTGTATGTACATGGATCATTTATATGTTTTACATTTTTGTTTGGTGTCTTTTATATGAAATGGGACAGAGTCATAGTTACTTGCTTTGGCGAGATCCACAAGATAAACTGATCTCAACCATTATTTGTTATAACATATGTATGTATATTCATCTTTGTGATGACAGTTTTGTGGCTAAAGGGCAACTTCTTCCCTGAATTGGCAGTAGAGAGCATGCCTTATCGCAATATCTCAATGGTAAAAGAGGGGAGGTAATATTCACGCCTAAATCCAAACTCTAAGCCCTTTCTTTTTCCTATAACTGGACAATAATCTAATAGACTATTCTATCTGAATCTGTCAAGGTGACGTGGATTTGTGAGCCTATCTATGAGTGCTTGTTGTGTATGTTTTAGTTTTTTTTTGTTTAGATGGTTCTCAGTTGGATTTATGATTCTTTTGGCTTGTGCATTTAATGATTAATTTATGGTAATTATTGATGTTGATAATTACACCTTTAATAAGGTTAAAATATTAAATATATTGCTATTTAATAATTAAATATTAATTAAATACCTATAATTAATTAATTGATATAATTATTAAGTCTTAATTTAATAACTGAGATTTAATAAATATTAAATCCAAATATTGTAATTAATGTGTAAATTAAACTATTAAATATTGCTTTAAGTTGCATGATTAATTGTTTCAATTTAAATAATATATTCTCATGCTTTTAATTTATAACTTTGATTTTTTATTTTAAAGTTAAGTTGTGCATTGTTTTAAGTGAAATTGAAATTAAAGTATTTCTTTTAATTAATAATTAATATTCCTAATTAGGGTTGCACCTTTGTAAACTTAATTACCTGGTTTTCTATATATCTGAATTGAATTCATTTGGAGGCAAGTTCAATCAGGGGGAAGGAGAACTCGGGTGGTTAATGAATTTGCTGAAAGCTTAGGAGTATTTTGGAATCATGCTTGATTTGGGATTTATATATGATCTTCTCATTAGTTATTAAGGTAGGATTTTTTAACTTGATTATTCCAGTTGTTCAAATCTATGTATTCTATGCATCTGAGCTATTGGGATCCTGTGTTTGCATTTTCCTTGTTTGATATTATGTGTTTAAATTGCTTAAATTTGAGAAGTACGTTATTGAATCATTTCTGTGGTTTCTCCTTCATGTTTGTGGATTAGATTTTCATTCACGAGATTAGGATTTCATTAAATAATCTCAATGGCAAAATAAACATTAGGGTTTCACTTGATATGTATTGGTTTTCAAAATTACCTTTAGGGTTTCATTAAAAGTGTTAATTTTCAAGAAAGGTAGTATCGTTTCCTAGTTAGGGTTTTTGGGATAGTTTTAAATTTGGGAGAAAAAATAATAATAATTTATATGTTGTCATATTTAAAGAGATTATCTTTTAGGATGTAGATATGGATTGAAATTTGAAAAAATGAAATGGGGAAAAATTGCATGAGAGGGCTTTGGTAGGAAAATATATCTTAAATTTAATATTTGCATGGAAGATGTAAAGAGGATTGATTTTGCATATAAATCAAATTGGTTAATTAATGAGATTGCATGTTCTATCTTTTTAGAAAATTTCTTTATTAAAATTATATTCATATTTAAATTATTAATGAGCTGCATGGTTTATTTTCAATACAAAACACACACACACACACACACACACACACACACACACACACATATAATTGCATGTTCTCTCTTTTATTATGAAAATTAATTAAATAACTTTTTTTAAAATAATAAATATTTATAAATGATATTTTTCTTTGCATGTTATTTAGGAAAGATATATTTATTTGCATGTTCTTTTTTTTTTTAAAGTAAATTAAAAGAATTATTCTTTTTGAAATTTGCATGTAGTAGTATTGTATTTTAGAAATTATGATTTTTTATAGAAATATATTTTTTAGAAATTCTATTTTGAGATATATATTTTTTAGAAATTCTATTTTTTTTTTTTAAATTCTATTTTTAAGAATAAAGAAAAACTTTCTTTTTTGAATTTGCATACAGTGGGAGTTCTATTTTTTAAAAAAAATATTTTTGAAAAAAGAAAAATTAAATTAAATTTTGTTAAAGTTTTTGACTGAGTATTTTGTTAGCTGAACTGTATCTTGAAATTATTTAAATCGATGTCTATGTTATCTTTTATGGTCTTTTAAAAAGTTTTTAGTTGACCCTAGGATTTTTATACCAGAGGCTTGGGGTTGTTATACCGGAGGCTTGGGGTTCATGTGTATTTGTGTCTATCTTTGAGAGTACTTTTAGGATGAGATTGGTTAGACAACCAACAATTTTTCTATGGACATGAACCAATTTATGAGACTTATGTGAGTATTTTTTACCTTGATATTAGGGGAGGTTAAATAGGTGCATTTTAGGGTAGTGGCTTACAATAGGGGCTTGGGGCCAAAGAGGCTAGATCTAGGGTAATCTATCGTAAGTTATTAATAAGTGATAATTTAATAATAAAACTTGGGGTTAACATTAAATACAAGATTGTTCATGATGCCTCGCTCATTCCTTGAGCACTTTTACATGCTAAGGATGAGAATGGGATGATACCTAGAGAGTAGGTATGATTAGATTCCTCATCTTCATGAGAGGGTAAATTCTAGTCCCGCATGAGACGTGTTGAGGGTCTGGAGTCTAGAGTAATTCACCATGTGATGATACTCTCATAATATGTAGCCTAAGCCTCCTACATAGGTCTTTCTTTACCTTAATTGATGATTAAGTTTTCAATTTTGGAGTTTTGGTTTTAGTAAGTTGGTTCTTCCTTGTGATTTTTGTTAATTTACCCTTGTATTGACCTTTGATCTCCAGTGTGTCTTGATCTTTCCTATCCTTCTACTTTTCCTTTAGTCTTTCTTGTTGTGTACCCATGTGTGGGACTAATGTTATCTCCTTAGCATGGTG
>MU223463.1:3125927-3138055 GCA_018584345.1 Thuja plicata
GTGTGTTCTGCTTTTTAAAAAAAATTAATTTATATAATTGCATGTTCTCTCTTTTATTGTGAATATTAATTAAATAAATTTTTTTAAAGAATAAATATTTATAAATGATATTTTTATTTGCATGTTATTTAGGAAAGATATATTTATTTGCATGTTCTTTTTTTTAAAGTAAATTAAAAGAATTATTCTTTTTGAAATTTGCATGTAGTAGTAATGTATTATAGAAATTATGTTTTTTTATAGAAATATATTTTTTAAAAATTCTATTTTGAGATATATATTTTTTAGAAATTCTATTTTTTAGGATAAAGAAAAACTTTCTTTTTTGAATTTGCATACAATGGGGGTTCTATTTTTAAAAAAGTTATTTTTGAAAAATAAATAAATAAATAAAGTTGTGTTAAAGTTTTTGACTGAGTATTTTGTTAGCTGAACTGTATCTTGAAATTATTTAAATCGATGTCTATGTTATATTTTATGGTCTTTTTGAGAGTTTTTAGTTGACCCTAGGATTGTTATATCAGAGGCTTGGGGTTCGTATGCATGGGGTTTTTATACCAGAGGCTTGGGGTTCATGTGTATTTGTGTCTATCTTTGAGAGTACTTTTAGGATGAGATTGGTTAGAGAGCCAACACTTTTTGTATGGACATGAACAAGTTTATGAGACTTATGTTTGTATTTTTTACCTTGATATTAGGGGAGGTTAAATAGGTGCATTTTAGGGTAGTGGTTTACAATAGGGCCCTAGGGCCAAAGAGGCTAGATCTAGGATAATTTATCGTAAGTTATTAATAAGTGATAATTTAATAATAAAACTTGGGGTTAACATTAAATATAAGATTGTCCATGATGCCTCTCTCATTCCTTGGGAAATTGTACATGCTAAGGATGAGAATGAGATGATACCTAGAGAGTAGGTATGATTAGATTCCTCATCTTCATGAGAGGGTATTCTAGTCTTGCATGAGTCGTGTTGAGGGTCTGAAGTCTAGAGTGACAAGTCTAGGGTAACTCAAGTAATTCACCATGTGATGAAACTCACATAATATGTAGCCTAAGTCTCCTACATAGGTATTTCTTTACCTTAATTGATGATTAAGTTTTCAATTTTGGAGTTTTGGTTTCAATAAGTTGGTTCTTACTGGTGTTTTTGTTAATTTACCCTTGTATTGACCTTTGATCTCTAGCGTGTCTTGATCTTTCCTATCCTTCTACTTTTCCTTTAGTCTTTCTTGTTGTGTACCCATGTGTGGGACTAATGGTATCTCCTTAGCTTGGTGGAAGTGGACCTTTTGTTCGACGAGGTCAGGTGGTAGTGATTCTTTTACCATTTGAGATCTGAGGTTCTTCTTCATGTTTGGATGATCCTTATTATAGTTCTACCTTCTTATTATTCTTGAGACTTGTTTAGTTTCATGAGTTGTATGCTTGTACCTTATCTGTATTTTGGTTGACATTCATTTGGAGGATGTATTGTTTTGTATTATATTGTATTATATTGTTATTCATTATTGCACACCCTATGACTTGTGCAGTAGATGCCTATTCATTTATGTATACGTTTGGTATTAGTTGTATATGTTATCTTATTATATGAGACCAATATTGTGGTTCAATTGGTGTATCATGTATGTTAGTTCTTTATAGTTTCTCTTCGTAGATTATTTTTCTTAAGTAATTCCACATCAAGGAACCCTTGAGATTTGTAATCTATGTTGAGTTTTTTGTATGAGTATGTTTTGTGTTTTGTTCTTTTGCTTCCGTGTTGTTATTATTACTATTTGTAAACATTTAAAAAAAAATTATCCTGTTAAATTAGTTGCATGTTTAGGTTATATTCTCTTGGGTTCCCTGGCGGGGTATTACATACATGGTGCTTTGCATGAGAAGTATTGTTTGGTAAAGTTTCTTTCTTTCCTTTAGATTTCCATTTTGATGTTAATGCACATATTATGAAATTTGATTTTAGAAACAAGTTCAAGATCTGGTACTAATCTCATTAAGGATTTTTGTCGAGAGAGCTTTAGAGTATATGATCAAGTATTATACCCTTGTAGTGTCATCAAACAATGATAGATATTTGTCATATTTATAAGGGATTATTGTGAAATAATTGACGACCCTATGATTCCAAAGTTCAAGATTAAGAGATTAGGAACATTTCTCAAAGCTACACCTTTACAAGTGTCAAGAGAAAACTTGTTGGATCGTTGAGTGGTTTAATATTTTCTTATTTATGAGAATATATTCTTGAAATGTGAATTCATATGATGTAATCAGAAAAAAATTATGTAGGCCTTATGGGAGGGGTCCCTTTCCTAGGTAAATTGATGCTACATATGTAAGAACAATGTAATAGGGGGAATGTTGGGATAATTATGAGAAGTTATATTACCTTTTCTAAACCATTTGTACTATTAGTGAGAATGTAATTTATGACGTGGTTGTAAAAAAATTGAATACAAGCTTTTATTCTTGCATACACATACAAATCATCAAACATGTTAATAAAATATTATCTTGTTTTACTAGTTTTAAATCATCTTATATTTTTTTTACATTCAAAAGATAGTTTATCTAGATTGAGAGAATTTTAAAGTTATTACATTTAATATAATGATAAATGAAGATATTCTAAACACATACACAATCCTAAAATTTTACATGGAATGACAACTCTTGTCAGAAAAAAATAGAATACTATGTATAAAGTGAGGGATAGATTTGGAGAATTATATTGCATAAGACCCCTTACTAAGGATGGAAAAAAATTTCACCCATGGGTAACTCTATCTCAATGCTTAACTATATTTTTGTACTAACATTTAATCTGACTAATTTTTAGTGAATCACCAAGCGAGCGGTTTAAGGATTGATGTTGTTACTAAATTCTCTCTAGGATATCTTAGATATAAAACACACATAGATAACATGTAACCATAAAATCTAGGTCACCTATAATGATAGGATATATTTTCTTGTACTATTTTAGTATATGTCGATTAATGAGGTGATATGTGGTGAGATTCTATTAGCAATTAAATATAATATTAAGGAACGGATAAAATTACAAAGTGATAAATTAGAGAGGGTCTTTTATCATTATAACTAATGACACAAGCATAAGCCTATGATAGTAGAAATAATATAAAAGAAAAGGGGCTTGTAGTTTGTTTAAAAACTATAAATGTATTCTAAATGTACATAAAAAAATGATAAATATTGTGAAACATATTATAAAATGCTTCAAACCTAAAACTTCTACCTAGGAAAAGAGGTTAAAAATGCAAGACATATCATTAGGTAATATTGTTTAAATTTGAGTCAATAAAATAATGGGTTAGGCATGAGTTATTTTTAATTTATTATAAGGCATGTGCACACGTGAATTTTTTAATCCTTCCACAAAAAATTAATATTAGTTTTGTAAAAAGGAAATTTTGTCAGGAAATACTATTGATCCAAATACATGTTGAGGAGTGGTCCATTGCCACATAGTAATTTATAACCTTATTGGACATACATATATTGTCAAAATTCATCTACTCCCAACTAGACATCCACAGTCAAAATATATAATTTGCATTTCTTTGACAACATTCATTTTATTTATGCTTCTACATTTTCTAAATTCATTTTTTTGTTCATTCTAAAACGTTAATAATTTAATATTTTAAAATTAACTACTAATGAGTAAATGTAAAGTTACCTAGATTTGAAATTACCATTTGTGTAGACAATGAATTATCTATTACTATTCTATTGATAGAGTTATGATTTTCTAGAAAACAAATAATCGTATTCAATGCAATTATTATTTTTCCATCACAAGATGTGACCATTTTATTATAATTCACAAGTCTAATTCAGATTTCTATGATAATCATTAGAAATAATTATGCTCATTAAATTTCATGATTCCATTAAAATACAAGACACTAGACCAAAAGAATCAAAACTTACTTATTATAGCAATATCCTACTATCCAATTACCATTATTCAATTATTAAACAAAATTAAAACCATAATATAATATAAGATATTATAGAAATGTTGAAGATGCCACGCCTACACTACCCTATGTTGGATTTAGTCTTATAACTTCTCTTTCAAGAGCACAAATTGTCCACTTCATAATCATTAAAGATAATGATTTTAAAAGGTGGCCTCTCTTTCAAAAATTACAAATTGTCCACTGCCACTCCCTTATACATTTAGTAATGTATTGCATACTATTTTAAGCTTAACATTGGCAGGTGACATCGATGGAAGTGACTGTACCGAGTAAGTTAATGCATTAAAGCGTAAATCAAGAAAATGAACGTGGGTGGGTGCGGTGAGCCATGTGCTTGATTGTCGAGTAAGCCCGCGTGTGATATCTCGCTGCGAGTGACTGATTGTAGAGTAAGCCCGTAGCGTGCAGTGAAGCAGAATTAGGGCTATATAAGGAGCTCGATTCCACAACGTAAGAGAAAGAAAGCTAAAGCATTTATAGAAAAGCATAAGCACGGAGAGTCATGGAATGAGAGTGAAAAGGAGTGCAATTGCCTTGACAGTTGCACTATTGTGGAGCCTGGCATCTGCATCTGAGGGAGGCATCAGCGTATACTGGGGTCAGAATGGCAATGAAGATTCTCTTGCCAAAACCTGTGCAAGCGGAAAATTTCAAATCATGATGCTTGCATTTCTTAACAAGTTTGGCAATGGGAAGACGCTGGAGCTCAACCTGGCAGGTCACTACAGTCCCACCTAGGATACTTACAAAGAGCTGAGCGATCATATTAAGTCCTCCCAGAAGAGTGGCATAAAGGTGTTTCTCTCCCTTGGAGGAGACCGTGATCACTCAAGCTATTCAATCCTCTCCCCGGAAGATGCCAAAGAGGTGGCCAATTATCTGCGGAAGAACTATCTCAGAGGGAACACGGGCTCTGGGTCTCTCAGAGCCGCTGTTCTGGACAGCATAGACTTGGATATCAAGTACACAACGGAGCACTAGGATGATTTGGCCAAGGAAATCTCTGCTCTTAGCATGCCCTCCAAGAAGGTATATTTGAGTGCCACTCTGTAGTGCCCACATTCTGATAACCAGCTCAACACGACCTTGGAGATGAAGCTGTTTGACTACGAGTAGATCCAGTTCTATAACAACTACCAATGCAAGTATACCAATGGGGACGCCTCGAAGGTGGTGGAGGCGTGGAACACGTGGATCGACAGTTCTGTACACACTGTTCAAACATAGGGCTTCTACCTCGACATTATGAGTGCGAAGGGTGATGCTACCACTGGCTATATTGAGGTAGAAGAACTCATCTCTGACGTGCTACCTAAGATCAAGACCTCCTCCAAATATGGAGTAGTCATGCTATGGAACAAGTATTGGGAGGAGCAAACCCATTATAGCTCGGACATCAAAGATGACGTAATAATCAAGGCATCCCTCCCTGACCAGCCTACATTGGCCTCTTTCTGAGGAGGAGAAATAAAGTAACTCATAAAATAAAGTAGCTCTTAAATAACAGTTAACATTTGCGCTTGTAAAAGTTAGAGAGCAGCAAAAATACGCAAACAAGAATGCAAAAATAGAGTACACTGATTTATCGTGGTTCAGCCAATAATGCCTATGTCCACACTAAGTAGGAGAAAATATTATTGATTCAAAAGTCTGTGTTACAAGTTACAGCCATTACAATATATAATAAAGAGCTCCAAAAAGGAGACTCTTGAAGGCCACCGCAGGAAGTCCAAGAGACAGAGTCTCTTGGATGGAAGGCAAAAACGGTTGGGCTTCATATCCCCAACAATCTCCCACTTGATGACCAACCACTACTGTAACAAGCTATTCCCCTACTTTACACCTTGCTATCACATGCTGGAAATGCCGAGAGATGCTCGGAAAAACTTTAAATTCTCCTGTGTTGCAACCTTCATGAGGGCATCAGCTGTATTTACTTTTGTGTCAATCTTGACAACTTGTAGTTTTTCTTCTTCAACCATATGCCGAATGTAATGATAACACAAGTCAATGTGATTTGAGCGTTGCTGAGATGTATGATGCTTGCTCATGAATATAGCGCTACTATTGTCACAAAAAAGAGTAAAATTTGATTGTTGCAAGCCCAATTCCTTATACAAAATCTGCAACCATACCATCTCTTTTGCCCCCTCGGAGAGAGCCATGTATTCAGCTTCAACAGATGATTGTGCAACCGAATGTTGTAATCTAGAACCCCAACTGATGGCTGCCCCAACAAATGTGAAAGCATAACCTGAGGTGGATCTCTGTTTGTCTAAATCTCCACCAAGATCCGAGTCTACAAATCATTGCAATGCTGGCTTATTTTTCCCAAAGCATAAAGAGAGAGTAGAGGTGCCTTTAAGATACTAGAGAATCCATTTAACCACCCCCCAATGAGGCTTGCAAGGATTACTCATAAACCGGCTAACTACTCCCACTACATGAGCAATATCTGGGGGAGTAGAAATCATAGCATACATAATGTTGCCAACTGCTGAAGTATAAGGGATTCCCTTCATGAATTATGTATCCTTATGTGTTGTGGGACACATTTTAGCAGTCAAACAGAAATGAGATGCTAAAGGGACACAAACTAGTTTGGCTTCCATCATGCCAAATCTGTCCAATACCTTGTCAATGTATTGCTTTTGAGATAACCAAAGTTTCCTCTTGGATCTATCCCGTGAAATGGTCATCGCAAGTATCTTCTTGGCTGCCCCCAAATATTTCATTGCAAATCTACTTGCCAAATGCTTCTTCAATTCATGAACAATCTTCATAGTAGTTCTGGCTACTAGCATATCATCCACATATAGTAAGAGAATTATAAATTCACTTGTGGGAAACTTTTTATAATAAACACATGGATTAGCCTCTGAACATGTGAACTTGTGCTCAATCATAAATTGATCAAATTTCTTGTACCATTGCCTTGGGGCTTGCTTAAGTCCATACAAGCTTCTCTTCAATCTGTAATAAAGTTTCTCCTTCCCCTTTTTCACAAAGCCTTCCGGCTGCATCATATAGAGTTCTTCATCTACATCACCATGTAGGAACACAGTCTTGACATCCAACTGCTCCAGCTCAAGATCCCATGCAGCAACCAAGCCTAGAACAGCTCTAATATTAGTCATCTTGACTACCGGGGAGAAAATCTCATTAAAGTCTATGCCCTGCTGCTGTCCATATCCTTTTACCACTAATCTGGCCTGATAACAAACCTTGCCACCATCTTCTTCCTTTAATTTATAAACCCATTAATTCTTGAGAGCCTGTCTATTTGGTGGTAAAGTCACCAAGTGAGAAGTCTGATTCATTGCTAATGAATCCATTTCCTCTCTCAAGGCATCTTGCCATTTCTATGAATCTGAAGCTCTGCAAGCAGCCTTGTAATTTGTAGGCTCTGAATGATCGGGCACAAGTAAAGATAGTTTTGATTCCTCTGCAACCAATAAATCATAATCAGAGAACTTTGCTGGAGGTTTTCTTTGTTGAGATGATCTTCTGAGTCCCGGATCAACTTCTGATTTATGAGGATTACTATTTTCCTCATACCCATGCTGCAAATTTTCTCCCAATTCTGCAATGTGCTGAAAATTGTTGGCAATGGTAACTCCTGCAACATCTTCTGCATGGGTAGAGGAAGAATCTCCTGTAGCTTCTTCTGCATGGGCAGAGGAAGTAACCCCTGTAGCTTCTTCTGCATGGGCAGAGGAAGTAACCCTTGCAACATCTTCTGCACGGGCAGAGGAAGTAACTCCTATAGCTTCTTCTGCATGGGTAGAGGAAGTAACTCCTGCAACATCTGCTGCACGGGTAGAGGAAGTAACTCCTGCAACAGCTGCTACTCTATCACTGTTTGGTGTCTTTGAGACATTGTTTGTGAAAACAATTTTAGACACATATTCCTCTTCCAATCTTGATTGTGGCTGCAGACTTGGAAATGTCTTCTCATTGAAGACCACATCTCTACTCTGGATTATTTTGCACTCCAAAGGATCCAAAATATGAATCCCATACTGATCTTCACCATAGCCCATGAAGATGCCCCTTTGTAATTTGAAATCCAGCTTGGTTCTCTTTTCTTTCAGCACATGAACAAAAGCTTTGCACCCAAACACCTGGATGTGAGAACATGAGATTCTTTTTCCCAACCATTCCTCCTTTAGAATGCCAAAATCTAGTCATGATGAAGGATTTCGATTAATGAGATACACCGATGTATTACATGCCTTAGCCTAGAATTCCTTACTCAATCCAGCATTAGAGAGCATACATCGAGCTCTCTCAAGAATAGTTCTATTCAGCCTTTCCGATGTTCCATTTTCTTGTGGAGTAAATGGAACAACCTTGATTCGATGAATACCATTATCCGCACAAAAAGAATTGAATTCTTAGGAGTAGAATTCTCCTCCATTATCACTTTTTAGACACTTAATCTTGTGTCCACTTTGATTCTCAACAAGGGCTTTAAAAACTTTAAATTTAGAGAAAACTTTAGATTTCCTAGAGAGCATATAAATCCAAACTTTTCTTGTACAATCATCTAGAAAAGTAACAAAATAATTAGCCCTGCCAAAGGAAGTTACCTTAGTGGGTCCTAAGACATCCATGTGAACAAGCTCCAAAGGTGTGCCCTTTTTCTCACTACCGGTTTTCAGGAAGCTAACCCACTTCTATTTTGTGACAGAGATAATATTCATAGAATTTTATATCAATAGATTTCAGCCCCGACAATTGATCTCTTTTCAGCATTACATCGAGTCCTTACTGACTCATGTGCCCGAGCCTTTGATGCTAAAGCTCTGATTTGCTATCGACCAATGTTATGGTAGCTCCCACTTCATCATTACTTTCTAGAATATATAAACTCCCAACTTTATCTTCTTTTGTTACTGTCAAAGACACCTTTGTTATCTTCCATGTATCTGGATTGACGAATGTATGGCAGCCTTGAGTATGAAGTTGAGAAACAGAAATCAGATTTCTCTTCAATTTTGGAACATGTCAAACATCCTTTAAAAGCCATTTTCATCCTCCAAGTGATGGCAATAAAATGTCACCCTTTCCAATAATGTCACAAGCATTATTACCACCCAAAAAGACTCTCCCAAAATTACCTTCTTGGTAATTTGTGAACAACTCCGTGCATGAGGAAGCATGAAAGGATGCACAGGAATCAAGTACCCATGATTCTGAAGTAGTATCACTTGCGGAGAGAACTAAAATCCTAAAGTCATCCTTCTCATAAGCAATATTTTCTTGGCTAGCCAGTACCTTGTCTTGTGCCTTTTTGTAAGAACGAAAATTTTTCTTTGAGTGGCCTGGTTTGCCACAAAACCAGCAATCCCCTTTGCTTTCATTTGAATCTGTCTCTTTTCCAGACTTTGATCTTCCTTTATTGTTGGAGTTTCTACCTCTTTGATAGCTCCTTCCTCTATTGTCGATGCTCACTGCCGTTAAGGCTTCACCGGATGAAAAAGCATCACTCTTTCTTCTCATGTCTTCACCGAGAAGAGTAGCTACAACTTCATCAAAAACTAACTTTTTCTTGCTGGGAGATGATGTGGTTATCGCTGTTACAACTCCATCCCAGCTTGCTGGAAGAGAACATAGTAATAAGACATCTTTGTTTTCATCACTTGGTGGCATGCCTACCAAATTTGCTTGGCTGAGAAGAGTATTAAATTTGTTGAGGTGATTTCCATTATGCCACCGTCCTTCATTTTTAGACTGTAAAGTTTCTTCATGATGAAAAACTTGTTTGCAGCGGATGCCATTGCATAAGTAGTTTTCAGCTTACCCCAAACTACCTTTGTTGTATTTTCTTTTGTAACATTGAACAACACATTTTCGGACAGTGAAAGAAGAACTGTCGCTCTTGCCCCACAGAGTTTCAACCATGCTGAAACAGTGATTTTTAGTGTTTCGGCAGGTTGTATATCGCCAAATTTGACCTAACTACTTTCTATCAAAAGTAGTTAAGTACTTTTGATCGAAAGTACTTAACTACTTTCGATCGAAAGTAAAAAGCACTTTCGATCGGAAGTAACTTCCGATCAAAAGTACCCATTTTTTGTAGTTTCAATCGAAAGTTACTTCCAATTGGAAGTATTTGTCTCTTCCAATTGAAAGTGTGATGTGTTTTTTCGTGGGCCACACTTTTCGTGGTGAAATCCTTCCTCCCAAAAAGTGTAACCCACTATTGTGGGATCCCCCGAGTGTTATATAAACAACACCTTACTTTGTGAATAAATAACCTCATGCGATACAACATGTCTATTTAAAGAAATGACCATACATGGTATAAGCCACTTACAGTCATGTCTCTACATAGACATGACTGTTATGTTTAATATTTATATATCTTTATATATGTGGTGGAAACATATTAATTATAGAGTTCATATTACTACTAAAACATATACAAAGAGCATGCATTTGTATTTATAATTCAGTGGATATTCATAAATATATATTGTGATCAAATAGCATATTAGATTCTCTCTATTAAAGATCTTAATTCCTTACACTATTCACACTCTCATTGTAGGCAAAACATCCATGTTGTAACACTTGTTTTGATACTTGTCCATATTCCTTTGTCAAGAACCTAAATAGGTTACCTAAGACTCTGTTAATTACCTCTATTTGGCCATCAATCTAGGGATGATAAGAAGAGCCAAATGATAGGTTGGTTTCCAATCTCTTCAACAATGTCTTCCAAAACTGTCCCATAAACTTGACATCCCTATCTAAGACTATGCCAAGAGGTAATCCATGGAGTCTAACAACCTCTCTAAAGAACAATTGAGAAATGTAACTAGCATCATGTGTAGTCTTACATGGAATAAAATGGCTCATCTTGTTGATCCTGTCAACAACTACAAAGATACTATCAAATCGAGTACTTGCCTTGGTAAACCCATAATGAGATCCATGCTGATGCATTCCCATGGCCTATTGGGAATCAGAAGAGGTTGATAGAGACAAGCATTACAAGTAGTAGCCTTTTCTTTCTGATAAATAATTCATTGTTCTACATACTTCCTAATGTATTTATGCATCCTAGGCTAAAATTAAAATCTTTGGACCAACTCAAGTGTCTTATTGAGACCAAAATGTCCACTAAGACTACCATTATGCTTCTCTTGTATGAGATTTTCCCTCATAGATCCCTTAGGCACACATAATTTTCCTCCTCTAAAAATCAATCCTTTCTATAATGTATAGTCTATAAACTGACTATGGAAAGGATTATCGAACTCCACACATACCTTGTAGGCCTCTGAGAAGTCTTCATCTTCTTTGTAAAGATCTTTGAAACTTTCTACCCCTATGCTTTGTAGTTGCACTTCTTGAACAGTAAGAAGTCTTTTGCTCAAAGTATCAACCACCTTGTTCATATAAACCTTCTTATTCTTTATAGTAAATGTTTAATCTTGTAAGAAATCTACCCACTTAATATGCTTGTTGCTTAGCTTTTCTTTGTAATTGATAAAGCTCAAGTCTTGGTTATCAGTAAACACACCAAACTCTCTGGGTAGGAGATAATGCCTCCAATTTCTAAGGGCTTAGACTAAGCGATATAGTTTTAGGTTATATGAGGAATACCTCTTCTTGGCCTCATTTAATTTTTCACTATAGAAGGCTACTCGTCTACCCTCTTGATTCAAAATAGCTCCCACTACAATACTACTTGCATCACACTCTAGGGTCAATAGTCTATCAAAACTTGGGAGTAAAAGTATAGGTTGAGTGGCTATTTTTGCTTCAACATTTCAAATCCCTTATACGCTTCCTCATTCCACCTAAATTTAGTTTTCAAACCACCCTTAATAGTATCTAAGACTAGGGCATAGATTTCATTAAATCCCCTAATGAATTTGTTATAGAATTGGGCAAGCCCATGAAATATTCTTATCTCTGCACTAGATATGGAGTACACCAGTTGAGTATGGCCTCCAATTTTTAAGGATCCATCTTCACAGGTCCTTGTGAGACCACAAACCCAAGGTATACAAATTATTTCTTCAAGAACTCACACTTCTCTAATTTCATGGCTAACTGCTCCTCATGCAATCTTCCCAACACAATCTCCAAGTGCT
>MU223463.1:3151689-3166015 GCA_018584345.1 Thuja plicata
GTATATATATATACATATATATACATATATATATACTCATATATACATGCATATATACACATATACATGTGCATATATACAAACAATGTATAAAAAATAATATAAATTATATATACAAATAATATATATTAAAAAATGCAATGAAAACGTGAATAACCTGTTGAGTCAATGGTTGATATTTAAGATGCGCCACAGAGTTTCAACCTAGCTGAAACAATGATTTTTAGTGTTTCAATGGTTTTTATATCACCAAATTTGACCTAACTACTTTCGATCAAAAGTAGTTAAGTAATTTCGATCGAAAGTACTTAACTACTTTGGATCAAAAGTAAAAAGCACCTTCGATCAGAAGTAACTTACAATTGAAAGTACCCATTTTTGGTACTTTCGATCGAAAGTTACTTACTTCTGATTGGAAGTATTTGTCTCTTCCGATCGAAAGTAAGATGTGTTTTTTTGTGGGCCACGCTTTTCGGTGTGAAATCCTTCCTCTCAAAAAGTGTAACCCACTATTGTGGGATCACCTGAGTGTTATATAAACAACACCTTACTTTGTGAATAAATAACATCATGCGATACAACATGTCCACTAATACTACTATTATGCTTCTCTTGTATGAGATTTTCCCTCATAGATCCCTTAGGCACACATAATTTTCCTCCTCTAAAAATCAATGCTTTCTATAATGTATAGTCTATAAACTGACTATGGAAAGGATTATCGAACTCCACACATACCGTGTAGGCCACTGAGAAGTCTTCATCTTCTTTGTAAAGATCTTTGAAACTTTCTACCCCTATGCTTTGTAGTTGCACTTCTTGAATAGTGAGAAGTCTTCTACTCAAAGTATCAACCACCTTGTTCATGTAACCCTTCTTATTCTTTATAGTAAATGTTTAATCTTGTAATAAATCTACCCACTTAATATGCTTGTTGCTTAGCTTTTCTTTGTAATTGATAAAGCTCAAGTATTGGTTATCAGTAAACACAACAAACTCTCTGGGTAGGAGATAATGTCTCCAATTTCTAAGGGCTTGGACTAAGGGATATAGTTTTAGGTTATATGAGGAATACCTCTTCTTGGCCTCATTTAATTTTTCACTATAGAAGGCTACTCATCTACCCTCTTTATTCAAAATAGCTCCCACTGCAATACTACTTGCATCACACTCTCGGGTGAATAGTCTATCAAAACTTGGGATTAAAAGTATAGGTTGGGTGGCTATTTTTGCTTCAACATTTCAAATCCCTTATAGGCTTCCTCATTCCACCTAAATTTAGTTTTCAAACTACCCTTAATAGTATCTAAGACTAGGGCATAGATTGCATTAAATCCCCTAATGAATTTCCTATAGAATTGGGCAGGCCCATGAAATATTCTTATCTCTGCACCAGATATGGAGTAGGCCAGTTGAGTATGACCTCCAATTTTGTAGGATCCATCTTCACAGGTCCTTGTGAGACCACAAACCCAAGGTATACAAATTATTTATTCAAGAATTCACAGTTCCCTAATTTCATGGCTAACTGCTCCTCATGCAATCTTCCCAACACAATCTCCAAGTGCTCAAGGTGTTATTCTTTAGTCTTACTGGACATGAGGATGTCATCACGATAAAACACCACCGATTTTAGATTTATAAATAAAATAAATAGAAAGAATAGAATTATTATTTCTATAAATCTGAGATATGGTGTGTGCATGTGTGGCTTTATCCCTATCTAAAATTGCAGTTGAATCTGAGATCTCTGGACCTATAAATCTGATAAAAGCTGTGTGTGCATGTGTGGCTATATAGGGGTTTTCCTTGGTAAAACCACTATTTTTTTGATTCCTACCTCCATGGATAGCTATTAAGATAAATTTGTGATAGTGCTCATGAATCTAGAGTATGTCTAAATTTCTAATGAGCTAAAATGCATAATAAAAATTCCTAGATCACACTCTATGTGTGATAGATTGAAACCCTAATATGTATAATAAATTTCATACATAATCTATGGATGCATATTTATTATGATCAATTCTTTACACACATATACACATTTACATACACTAAGAAAACTATATATATATATATATATATATATATATATATATAATTTTCTTTTCTTTGAAATTTTATTGAATGGAATGATGTCCTATCTCTAAAATCTTATGAAGAAGCATCTTTAAAAAATATATTCAATCAAAGTGAAAAAAATTTCATGAGGAGAGGTTTACGGAAATTCTCATTTGATTTTGGGAGCTATGTATTATTGGTCATCTTAGACACCTTGATTTTTTCATTGGAATGATAAGAAAAAATAAGGCCTATCTTAGATTTGGAGGTATTAAGTTAGATCTGGAGGTATTAAGTTGATCAATGGATGGGTCCATAATTGGTTGACATCTTTTATCATGGCTCCAATATTTTAAGATGTCATATTTTATTCAATATACAAGAAAGAAAGCATTGGTGAATAACATCTTTTAGTATATGATTCTAATCATTGTATGATATAGGGCTTTTGTGATATTGTGAAAACATTTCTCAAGCACTTAGACATGAAGAAACATATTTATAATGGGAGAAATGGAGTGTATGGTCTGTTATGTAAATTTTGTCTTAACTAAGAATGGTAAGTGGGTACAACTACAATGAGGATATGAAAATAAAGTGGGTTACTGAGACGGTGTAAAATACCCTAGTTGGCACATATAATTCATATTATATTTTTTTAGGTCTACATTGTGGCAAGAGGACCTTTTTTGGAGAGTCAAAGCCTCCATCTTGTTGTGACTTTGATGGTTGATGATGTGAATTTAGAGATTGTTGTCACTAGAGAATGGAGGAATTTCATCTTAAGACATATTTTGGTTTTGATACATTGTAATAGCTACCCCTTAGTTTTCTTTTCAGTTTTAGTTGGTGAACTCTTTTAGGCTTTTTTAGGTGTGTGTTGGTTATTTCAGTTGGTTTTGAGGATATTCATGTATTAATTTTTATTATATTATTGATCTTTTACATAGTTGTGTTATATCTTGTGTTTATGGTATATTTATGGTTATCTCATGATGATTATTTTTATGTGTAACATATAAAATAGAGTGTTTGTGTTGTTACCAAAATGTAATGGTTAAAATAATGGATGATGTTTGGGATATATATAATAGATGATTGATTATTTTGAAATGTAATGTTTGAAATAGGAAATGTGTTGATGTGTAAATTATTCTTTGATTTGCTTAGAATGTGTTGAGTTTCGTAACCTTTTCATTTAATTGAATTGTATTGATTAAGTATTACAATTGTGATTAAGGAGAAGATAAGATGCTCCTTTTCTATCCTCAAATGCACAAATGGAATATCAAAGCTGATCAACCCAAGAGAAGGGCTAATGCACAAATGAATCAACTATTTGGAAAAGAGAATAAGAAGGATATCTTAAATTCTATAAATTGATTAAATGAATATATTTGATTATAGTAATTGAAAAGGATAGGAAGAAGAACCAACCTTACAAAGTTGCAAATCAAAGAATGGTATTTTCTGAGGTCTGTACACTATTTCTGGAAAATCTGACAGTTAATCCCAAACCAGAATGCAGAGATGAACAAAACCCTGAAATATTTTTCCATTTCGATGTTGTCTTATCAAAAAGGTTGACCTTGACCCATAAATGTCAACCTTGACCCAATAATGTCAACCCTGACCTGCACAGGTCTGACAAAAAATCTGTTCGCGTTGTCTGAAAGAAAGTTGAAAAGGGTATCTAGATCTGGTCTCAAAACTGCAATCCTAAACCTGTACCTACAAGAAAAAGAGGATTGTTTGTTGTGGGGGAGGGGTTTTCCTTAGTAAAACCCTGATTTAGGAATTAACCTTGAAATCAATAAAATACAGAATGCTAGCAAGTAGTAGAATTGAATCTAACAATGAAGCTATGATATTCAATAGATATGTAATTGTAATTCAAATGTATGTAAGTATGAAAGCATGAACTCAATAGAAACCATAAACCTCCATGATTGTATTCTTGAAATCCACTTTGAAGAGATGATGAAAGAGTTTTGAGGATGCACAAAGGATCTTGAAGGAAGATCACACCACCGTGATGGCTAGATCTAGGGTTTGAATGATGAATCTTGAATGCTTGAACCAAATCCCTTCAAAGGCTTGAAATCTTGAATCCTTGATCTTCAATGGAGAAATTGAATTCTTGAGAGGAATATTTTAACACCTTGGAAGCTTGGACATATGTAGAAAAATGGATGCTTGAAATTCTTCTTTTTTCTCAATATCGCTTTGTCTCACTTAGTTGATGGTTCGTAATGCTTCTTAGAGAAAATGAGAGAGAAATGCTTCCTTTTATATGAAACTAGGGCACAATCTTCTAAGAAATCTGACATAGGATAATTATATTCCAATTAGACCCATGCCCTTAGAAAGAGACCTATATTAAATATAATTTTGGAATCAACACATCAGAACCTAAAACAACTGACCTGGAAGCGGGAAAACTGAATTTTTGACAACCCCCAGCAACTGACAAACTTCCATTTTTGAAAGGGGGACCCTAGTTAGGGTCAAGCTTGACCCTGACCTAGGTCAGGGTCAAGGTCAACCCTGACCTAGCTCAAGGTTTAGGTTTACCTTTACCTAGCGGGTCAGAACCCCTGGAAAATATGCCAAGTGGGGTAGAAGGTGCCTGGAGGGGCCCAATCAGTGTCCTAAATAGCCATAGAAGCAGAGAAAGATGAAAAAATAGGAGGATGATATGATGGAGGTTAAAATCATCCCCTAAGGAGGGCTAAACTATCTTATCATGGAAGTGCTTCCATTTTAAGAAGATACATTAAGCCCCCACTTTAGCGGGAGTATGAAAATTGAACGTGCTCACGGTAAAGTTAGAGGAAAGACACCAGTGGATTGCAACAAAGTAGACTATAACTAAGTCAAAGACTTGAGTCTTTAGATAGAGGATTCTCACTCAGCATTCATACATAAAGATGTGGAATATAAAGAGAGATTAATCATAGAAAACATACATAACTACACAAGTAAGACAAGAACAACACCATAGATAACATAGCTTCATGATCTAATCCTACTAGCATGAAAGTGAAAGAGAGAAAAGGGATAGTGATTACCTCACCTAGTAAGATGCCCACCTTACTATGAATCACTAAGGAAGGAGAGCCCCCAATAGGTTCACCCATAAACTGTGCTTGTAATTGTAAATGCGTCTTCTGATGGCTTTTTGAAAAATATCCATAGATCCACATTCTTGTATCACTATGGAATATAAAATGTGTGTCCATTAAGGATTTAGCAACTTATGTGCATTACCTTTCAAGGATTTATAATATTGTAAAATAAAAAGGGTGTGTATCTCTTCAGGATTTAGCAACTTATGTGCGCTACCTTCCGAGGATTTCGCAAAAGTAAAAAGTAAAAATGCGTGTCACTTCAGGATTTAGCAACTTATGTGTGTTACCTTCCAAGGATTTAGCATGCTGAAAAATGTAAATAAATGTAAAATATTATACAAGGGAGACCCTATATATGCCCCCCTCCTTATCATGACTACCCACTAGGCAGGATAAGAAAAAGGAAGAGGATACCTACTTCACAAGGTAAGGAGATATCCAACTTGACAACAATGTATACCATATTCTTAGTGAAGAGCCTTGACCCTTACATCCAAGAACATAGATAATCATGAAATGGATCTTATCAACAAGAGCCCTACTAGAGAGGAGTGCTTAGGATAAAATGTCATCTTTGAAAAAAAGCAAGAGGGACCCAAGATTCAACCATCAAGCTCCTGGTAATGAAGAGGATGAGGAATCTTGGAATGAAGGATAACAAAATCTAACCAAAAAAGAAAGGGAAAGAGTTTATAAAGAACATAATTTGCAACATAAAGAAGAGGTAATGACCTAGGACAATCACCTCCTCAAATAAGAGGGTATCAATGGTCAAAACATAGATCATTATAGGAAAAATAATGTTTGCAACATAAACAAATGCCACTAAGATAAGGAAAGTAGATCCTTAGATAGAGGTAGAAGGAGGAAATACCTTGCCCCCTAGGGATGACGACAAGGGATATATCAAATTATATCAAAAAAGTTTAAAATAAGAGATATCCGTACACAACAGATGTCCTAGAAAGAATATGAGTGTAGGAAGTTATAAGGACAGAATGTAGAAAGAATAACCAATTATACTCAAAACAACATTCATTCTAAGAGGATAATGGATCCTTTAAGACTGGAAGAGAATACCTCTTTCCCCCTAGTTTAAGAGACAAGAGGAGAAATATAGTCTAACTTGTAGAAGAAGGAGGGGAATGCCCTCTGTCAAAATTATGCAGAAACTGTAATACTGCTCGAGAATAAGATATAATTCCAAGAGAAGCTCTATCTCTAACAGATAATTTGAAATGCACACAACCAGCAAGTAACTGTTTATTACTATTGTGGAAAGGATGATCTAAGGTAGGTGTTGGAAGAGCATACCAAGAGGAGGATGATAATTATTATCAGCCTCCTGAAATTGAGAAGATGAATAACCTATACTATGAATATCATGTTTAGGAGATACATTGATTGGGTTTTTAATGCCATGTTCATTAACACCAAGCCCTAAACCCTTATAACCTTGTTTATCTACCATAGTGTATCTAGTAGTATACCTATCTTGCATAACATCTATGGGAGATGATTGATTATGATGCTCATGAGAGAATGTTGTATAAGGTGGAACAATGGTTTTAGGAGAAGCTTCTTTGGATTTCCCTTTATTATCACCATGGATAAGATAAGAAGGAGAAGGTAAATCTAGAAATTCTTGCACATGCTCATCTTGTACCATAGTTTGAGCCTTAACAAAAGTATGAGAAGAACTAGGGATGGAAGATGGAAGAATAGGAGTAGGATTATTAGAAATGATTGGATTAGGAAAGTTAAGATTAGGATTAGGAAGATTAGGAAGATTAAGTAATGGAATATCATCTACCAAATTCTTCACATAATCCAAAAGAGCAATAAGTCCACTACACAAATCCTTAATTACAGTTTTGAAAGTAGGGACCCTAGTATTGGTCAATCTTAGAATAGCATAAGCCAATGAAACATGAAGATTAACAAACATGATAAAGTGGATGACACTCTCATAGACATCATAGGTACTATAAAGAGATGCTAAAAGAAGTATAATGAGAAAAATAGCCATACACCAAAAGAATTTCATAATGAAAATGCAAGAAGTGTTTTTGCAAATTGTAATCTAAGATGTAAATCTAACACTAAAGAGAAGGAGTTGTCTATCGTGGGTTCAGAAAAATGTAACATATAAAATAGAATGTTTGTGTTGTTACCAAAATGTAATGGTTAAAATAATGGATGATGTTTGGAATATATATAATAGATGATTGATTATTTCTAAATGTAATGTTTAAAATAGGAAATGTGTTGATGTGTAAATTGTTCTTTGATTTGCTTAGAATGTGTTGAGTTCCTTAACCTTAATTTTCATTTAATTAAATTGTATTGATTAAGTATTGCAATTGTGATTAAGGAGAAGATAAGATTCTCCTTTTCTATCCTCAAATGCACAAATGGAAGATCCAGGTTGATCAACCCAAGAGAAGGGCTAATGCATAAATGAATCAACTATTTGGAAAAGAGAATAAGAAGGATATATTAAATTCTATAAATTGATTAAATGAATATGTTTGATTATAGTAATTGAAAAGGATAGGAAGAAGAACCATCCTTACAAAGTTGCAGATCAAAGAATGCTATTTTTTGAGGTCTATAGACTATTTCTGGAAAATCTGACTGTTGATCCTGAAGCAGAATGTAGAGATGAACAAAACCCAGAAATATTTTTCCATTATGATGTCTTCTTATGAAAAAGGTCAACCTTGACCCACAAATTTCAACCCTCACCTGCACAGGTATGACAAAAAATCAGTTCATGCTGTCTGGAAGAAAGCCGAAAAGGGTATCCAGATCTGGTCTCAAACCTGCAATCTTGAACCTGTACCTGCAAGAAAAAGATGATTATTTGTTGTGGGGGAGAAGTTTGGCTTAGTCAAAACCCAATTTATTTATTAACCTTGAAATCAATTAAATATAGAATGCTAGCAAGTAGTAGAATTGAATCTAACAATGAAGCTATGATATTCAATAGATATGCAATTGTAATTCAAATGTATGTAAGTATGAAAGCATGAACTCAATAGAAACCATAAACCTCCATGGTTGTATGCTTGAAATCCACTTTAAAGAGATGATGAAAGATTCTTGAGGATGCACAAAGGATCTTGAAGGAAGATCAAACAATCGTGATGGCTAGATCTAGGGTTTGAATGATGAATCTTGAATGCTTGAACCAAATCCCTTCAAAGCCTTGAAAGCTTGAATCCTTGATCTTCAATGGAGAGCTTGAATGCTTGAGAGGAATATTTTAACACCTTGGAATCTTGGACATATGTAGAACAATGGATGCTTGAACTTCTTCTTTTTTCTCAATATCGCTTAGTCTCATTTTGTTGATGGTTCGTAATGCTTCTTAGAGAAAATGAGAGAGAAATACTTCCTTTTATATGAAACTAGGGCACAATATTCTAAGAAGGCTGAAATAGGATAATTAAATTCCAATTAGACCCATGCCCTTAGAAAAAGACCTATATTAAATATAATTTAGGAATCAATGTTTCAGAACCCGAAACAGCCGAGCTGGAAGCGGGAAAACTAAATTTTTGACGACCCTCGGCAGTCGATAAACTTCCAGTTTTGAAAGGGCGACCCTGGTCAGGGTCAAGGTTGACCTTGACCTAGGTCTAGGTTGAGGTCAACCTTGACCCATGGGGTCAGAACCCATGGAAAATATGCCATGTGGGGTAGAAGGTGCCCGGAGGGGCCCAATCAGGGCCCTAAATAGGCACAGAAGCAGAGAAAGATGCGGAAATGGGAGGATGATATGATGGAGGTCAAAAACATCCCCTAAGGAGGGCTAAATGCTCTTATCATGGAAGTGCTTCTATTTTAAGATGATATAGTATGTTATGATATCATTTTGATTATGGATTTACTGACAAAAACTGACATTATATTGTATGTACATGGATCATTTATATGTTTTACATTTTTGTTTGGTGTCTTTTATATGAAATGGGACAGAGTCGCAGTTACTTGCTTTGGTAAGATCCACAAGATAAACTGATCTCAACCATTATTTGTTATAACATATGTATGTATATTAATCTTTGTGATGACAGTTTTGTGGCTACCAGGCAACTTCTTCCCTGAATTGGTAGTAGTGAGCATGCCCTATCTCAATATCTCAATGGTAAAAGAGGGGAGATAATATTCATGCCTAAATCCTAACTCTAAACCCTTGCTTTTTCCTAGAACTGGACAAGAATCTAATAGACTATTCTATCTGAATCTGTCAAGGTGACATGGATTCATGAGCCTATCTTTGACTGCTTGTTGTGTATGTTTCAGTTTTTTTTTGTTTAGATGGTTCTCAGTTGGATTTATGATTCTTTTGGCTTGTGCGTTTAATGATTAATTTATGTTAATTATTGATGTTGATAATTACACCTTTAATAAGGTTAAAATATTAAATATATTTCTATTTAATAATTAAATATTAATTAAATACCTATAATTAATTAATTGATATAATTATTAAGTCTTAATTTAATAATTGAGATTTAATAAATATTAAATCGAAATATTGTAATTAATGTGTAAATTAAACTATTAAATATTACTTTAAGTTGCATGATTAATTGTTTCAATTTAAATAATATATTCTCATGCTTTTAATTTATGACTTTGATTTTTCATTTTAAAGTTAAGTTGTGCATTGTTTTAACTGAAATTGAAATTAAAGTATTTCTTTTAATTAATAATTAATATTCCTAATTAGGGTTGCACCTTTGTAAACCTAAATACCTGGTTTTCTATATAACTGAATTGAAAGTCATTTAGAGGCAAGTTCAATCAAGTGGAAGGAGAACTTAAGTGGTTAAAGAATTTGTTGAAAGCTTAGGAGTATTTTGGAATCATGCTTGATTTGGGATTTATATATGATCTTCTCATCAGTTATTAAGGTAGGATTTTGTAACTTGATTATTCCAGTTGTTCAGATCTATGTATTCTATGCATCTGAGCTACTGGGATCCTATGTTCACATTTTCCTTGTTTGATATTATGTGTTTAAATTGCTTAAATTTGAGAAGTGCGTTATTGAATCATTTTTGTGGTTTCTCCTTCCTGTTTATGGATTAGATTTTCATTCATGACATTAGCATTTCATTAAATAATCTCAATTGCAAAATAAGCATTAGGGTTTCACTTGATATGTATTGGTTTTCAAAATTACCTTTAGGGTTTCATTAAAAGTGTTAATTTTCAAGAAAGGTAGTATCGTTTCCTAGTTAGGGTTTTTGGGATAGTTTTAAATTTGGGAGAAAAAATAATAATAATTTATATGCTATCATTATTAAAGAGATTGTCTTTTAGGATGTAGATATGGATTGACAGTTGAAAAACTGAAATGGGGAAAAATTGCATGAGAGGGCTTTGGTAGGAAAATATATCTTAAATTTAATATTTGCATGGAAGATATAAAGAGGATTGATTTTGCATATAAATCAAATTGGTTAATTAATGAGATTGCATGTTCTATCTTTTTAGAAAATCTCTTTATTAAAATTATATTCATATTTAAATTATTATTGTATTATAGAAATTATGTTTTTTTATAGAAATATATTTTTTAGAAATTCTATTTTGAGATATATATTTTTTAGAAATTCTCTTTTTTAAAAAATTCTATTTTTTAGGATAAGGAAAAACTTTCTTTTTTGAATTTGCATACAATTGGGGTTCTATTCTTAAAAAAGTTATTTTTGAAAAAACAAAAATAAAATTAAGTTGTGTTAAAGTTTTTGACTGAGTATTTTGTTAGCTGAACTGTATCTTGAAATTATTTAAATTGATGTCTATGTTATCTTTTATGGTATTTCTGAGAGTCTTTAGTTGACCCTAGGATTGTTATATCAGAGGCTTGGGGTTCGTATGCTTGGGGTTGCTATACCGGAGGCTTGGGGTTCATGTGTATTTGTGTCTATCTTTGACAGTACTTTTAGGATGAGATTGGTTAGAGAGCCAACACTTTTTGTATGGACATGAACCAGTTTATGAGACTTATGTGTGTTTTTTTTGCCTTGATATTAGGGGAGGTTAAATAGGTGCATTTTAGGGTAGTGGTTTACAATAGGGGCTTGGGGCCAAAGAGGCTAGATCTAGGGTAATCTATTGTAAGTTATTAATAAGTGATAATTTAATAATAAAACTTGGGGTTAACATTAAATACAAGATTGTTCATGATGCCTCTCTCATTCCTTGAGTGCTTGTACATGCTAAGGATGAGAATGGGATGATACCTAGAGAGTAGGTATGATTATATTCCTCATCTTCATGAGAGGGTATTCTAGTCCCGCATGAGTCATGTTGAGGATCTGAAGTCTAGAGTGACAAGTCTAGGGTAACTCAAGTAATTCACCATGTGATGAAACTCACATAATATGTAGCCTAAGTCTCCTTCATAGGTCTTTCTTTACCTTAATTGATGATTAAGCTTTGAATTTTGGATTTTTGGTTTCAATAAGTTGGTTCTTCCTGGTGTTTTTTGTTAATTTACCCTTGTATTGACCTTTGATCTCCAACGTGTCTTGATCTTTCCTATCCTTCTACTTTTCCTTTAGTCTTTCTTGTTGTGTACCCATGTGTGGGACTAATGTTATCTCCTTAGCATGGTGGAAGTGGACCTTTTGTTCCACGAGGTCAGGTGGTAGTGATTCTTTTACCATTTGAGATCTGAGGTTCTTCTTCATGTTTGGATGATCCTTATTATAGTTCTACCTTCTTATTCTTCTAGAGACTTGTTTAGTTTCATGAGTTGTATGCTTGTACCTTATCTGTATTTTGGTTGACATTCATTTGGAGGATGTATTGTTTTATATTATATTGTTATTCATTATTGCACACCCTGTGACTTGTGCAATAGATGCCTATTCATTTATGTATACCTTTGGTATCAGTTGTATATGTTATCTTATTATATGAGACCAATATTGTGGTTAAATTGGTGTATCATGTATGTTAGTTCTTTATAGTTTTTCTTCATAGATTAGTTTTCTTAAGTAATTCCACATCAAGGTACCCTTGAGATTTGTAATCTATGTTGAGTTTTTTGTATGAGTATGTTTTGTGATTCGTTGTTTTGCTTCCGTGTTGTTATTATTACTATTTGTAAACATTTTTAAAAAAATTATCCTGTTAAATTAGTTGCATTTTTAGGTTATATTCTCTTGGGTTTCCTGGCGGGGTATTACATACATGGTGCTTTGCATGAGAATTATTGTTTGGCAAAGTTTCTTTCTTTCCTTTAGATTTCCATTTTGATGATAATGCACATATTATGAAATTTGATTTTAGAAACAAGTTCAAGATCCGGTACTAATCTCAATATGGATTTTTGTCGAGAGAGCTTTAGAGTATATGAACAAGTATTATACCCTTCTAGTGTCATCAAACAATGATAGATGTTTGTCATATTTTTAAGGGATTACTGCAAAATAATTGAAGACCCTATGATTCCAGAGTTCAAGATTAAGAGATTAAGAAAATTTCTCAAAGCTACACCTTTACAAGTGTCAAGAGAAAGCTTGTTGGATAGTTGAGTGGTTTAATATTTTCTTATTTAGGAGAATATATTCTTAAAATGTGAAGTCATATGATGTAATAAAAAAAAATTACGTAAGCCTTATGGGAGGGGTCCCTTTCCTAGGTAAATTGATGCTACATATGTAAGAACAATGTAATAGGGGGAATGTTGGGATAACTATGAGAAGTTATATTACCTTGTCTAAACCATTTGTACTATTAGTGAGAATGTAATTTATGATGTGGTTGTAAAAAAATTGAATACAAGCTTTTATTCTTGCATACACATACAAATCATCAAACATGTTAATAAAATATTATCTTGTTTTACTAGTTTTAAATCATCTTATATTTTTTTTACATTCAAAAGATAGTTTATCTAGATTGAGAGAATTTTAAATTTATTACATTTAATATAATGACAAATGAAGATATTCTAAACACATACACAATCCTAAAATTTTACATGGAATGACAACTCTTGTCAGAAAATAATGGAATACTATGTATAAAGTGAGGGATAGATTTGGAGAATTATATTGCATAAGACCCCTTACTAAGGATGGAAAAAAATTTCACCCATGGGTAACTCTATCTCAACGCTTAATTATATTTTTGTGCTAACAGTTAATATGACTAAATTTTAGTGAATCACCAAGCGAGTGCTTTAAGGATTGACGTAGTCACTACATTCTCTCTAGGATATCTTAGATATACCACACACATAGATAACATGTAACCATAAACTCTAGGTCACCTATAATGATAGGATATTTTTTTTTGTACTATTTAAGTATATGTCGATTAATGAGATGATATGTGGTGAGATTCTATTAGCAATTAGATATAATATTAAGGAAGGGATAAAATTACATAGTGATAAATTAAAGAGGGTCTTTTATCATTATAACTAATGACACAAGCATAAGCCTATGATAGTAGAAATAATATAAAAGAAAGGGGGCTTGTAATTTGTTTAAAAACTATAAATGTATTCTAAATGTACATAAAAAAATGATAAATATTGTGAAACATATTATAAAATGCTTCAAACCTAAAACTTCTACCTAGCAAAAGAGATTAAAAATGCAAGGCATATCATTAGGTAGTATTGTTTAAATTTGAGTCAATAAAATAATGGGTTAGGCATGAGTTAGTTTTAATTTATTATAAGGCATGTGCACACGTGAATTTTTTAACCCTTCCACAAAAAATTAATATTAGTTTTGTAAAAAGGAAATTTTGTCAGGAAATACTATTGATCCAAATACATGTTGAGGAATGGTCCATTGCCACATAGTAATTTATAACCGTATTGGACATACATATATTGTCAAAATATATGTACTCCCAACTAGACATCCACAGTCAAAATATATAATTTGCATTTCTTTGACAACATTCATTTTATTTATGCTTCTACATTTTCTAAATTCATTTTTTTGTTCATTCTAAAACTTTAATAATTTAATATTTTAAAATTAACTAGTAATGAGTAAATGTAAAGTTACCTAGATTAGAAATTACCATTTGTGTAGACAATGAATTATCTATTACTATTCTATTGATAGAGCTATGATTTTCTA
>MU223463.1:3170820-3214576 GCA_018584345.1 Thuja plicata
CCAAACTTTTCTTGTACAATCATCTAGAAAAGTAACAAAATAATTATCCCCGCCAAAGGAAGTTACCTCAGTGGGTCCAAAGACATCCGTGTGAACAAGCTCCAAAGGTGTGCCCTTTTTCTCACTATCGGTCTTCAGGAAGCTAACCCACTTCTATTTGCCATAGAGACAATTTTCATAGAATTTTATATCAATAGATTTCAGCCCCGATAGTTGATCTCTTTTCAGCATTACATCGAGTCCTTTTTGACTCATGTGCCCGAGCCTTTGATGCTAAAGCTTCGAGTTGCTATCCACCAATGTCATGGTACCTCCAACTTCATCATTAATTTCTAGAATATATAAACTCCCAACTTTATCTCCTTTTGCTACTGTCAAAGACCCCTTTGTTATCTTCCATGTATCCAGATTGAAGAATGTATGGCAGCCTTGAGTATGAATTTGAGAAATAGAAATCAGATTTCTCTTCAATTTTGGAACATGTCGAACATCTTTTAAAAGCCATTTTCCTCCTCCAAGTGATGGCAATAAAATATCACCCTTTCCAGTAATGTCACAAGCATTATTATCACCCAAAAAGACTCTCCTGAAATTACCTTCTTGGTAATTTTTGAACAACTCCGTGCGTGAGGAAGCATGAAAGGATGCACCGGAATCAAGTACCCATGATTCTGAAGTAGTATCACTTGTGGAGAGAACTAAAATCCTGAAGTCATCCTTCTCATAAGAAATATTTGCTTTGCTGGCCTACACCTTGTCTTGTGCCTTTTTGTAAGAATGAAAATTTTTCTTTGAGTGGCCTGGTTTGCCACAAAACCAGCAATCCCCATTGCTTTCGTTCAAATCTATCCCTTTTGCAGACTTTGATCTTCCTCTATTGTTGGAGTTTCTGCCTCTTTGATAGCTCCTTCCTCTACTGTCGATGCTCACTGCCGTTAAGGCTTCACCAGATGAAGAAGCATCACTCTTTCTTCTCATGTCTTCACCAAGAAGAGTAGCTGCAACTTCATCAAAAACAAACTTTTTCTTGCTAGGAGACAATGTGCTTATCACTGTTACAACTCCATCCCATCTTGCTGGAAGAGAACATAGTAATAATACATCTTTGTTTTCATCGCTTAATGGCATGCCTACCGAATTTTCTTGGCTGAGAAGAGTATTAAATTTGTTGAGGTGATTTGTCATTATTCCAACGTCCTTCATTTTTAGACTCTAAAGTTTCTTCATGATGAAAACCTTGTTTGCAGTGGATGCCATTGCATAAGTAGTTTTCAGCTCATCACAAACTGCCTTTGTTGTAGTTTCTTCTGTAACATTGAACAACACATTTTTGGACATCGAAAGAAGAACTGTTACTCTTGCCTTCCTATCCATTGTTTCCCAATCCTCATCAGACATCGTGTCTGGTTGCTTCCATTTCCCCTCTATAGAAAGCGTTAGATCTTTCTTAATTAATAGTGACTCCATTTGCACCTTCCATAGGCCGTAATTATTGCTTGTAAACTTATGTACTTTGTGCTCCTCCATAATCCTAGAATTTTAATCCTGAATTCTGAACAGCAACGCCTTGCTCTGATACCAATTGTAAAAGTTAGAGAGCAGCAAAAATACGCAAACAAGATTGCAAAAATAGAGTACACCGATTTATCGTGGTTCAGCCAATATTGCCTACATCCACACTAAGCAGGAGAATATCTTATTGATTCAAAAGTCGGTGTTACAAGTTACAACCATTACAATATATAATAAAGAGCTCCAAAAAGGAGACTCTTGAAGGCCACCGCGGGAAGTCCAAGAGAGAGAGTCTCTTGGATGGAAGGCAGAGCCGGTTGGGCTTCATATCCCCAATAGAGCTTAGGGAATGCTCAGCCTGCTCTTTGATCACTGGAGATTTTAGATATGTAATAGCTTTTATATAAGCTATGTATGAATTAATGATGCTCAGCCCGCTCTTTGATCAGTGGAGATTTCAGATATGTAATAGCTTTTATAGAAGCTAGGTATGAATTAATGATGTTAAGGGATTGGAAGTTTGGCTTTAATTCTGGATTTGGGAAATAAATTCTGATTAAATCAAAATTTTATTGCTATATTTTAAGCAAATCATCCTAATTCAATTATTATAAAAATTTTGGAAAAAAATAATTACATTAATAAATTATAATTCAATTCTCATCCTTAACATAATTACAATATATAGTTATATAAATAGAATGGACACATTCACAAAATCATTTCCCAACATCTTTTCTATAATTGAAAAACATAAATTTAAAAAGTCCATGAATTGAAACTCAATGATTTTTTTTTAAAACATTGTATCTTAGTTTGTCAAGTTTAAAACATTAATTCATTTACATATATCACATCTCAATAGTGGATTGGGGAAGAAAAATTAATTAAATAATATGATTTAATAGAGGATTGGGGAAGAAAATTTTGATTATATATTCTTCTTCTTTTATAAAAGGCCATAGCCAAAATTTTATTTTTTATTAAAAAAATTAAATAAAATTTACACCTCTTTTTAGTGTGGGCACCGGTAGGAAAGAATGGAGGAAATAAAACCTCTTGTCTTGCCCAGATCTTAGTAAAGATAAAAAAAAAGATACAAATTGCAACATCATCATCTGCAACATCAAATGACCCCCAATCCCAAAAAACCCATCCCAAAAAACACAAATGACCAAAATGACATCAATATATCTCAAGAAACAAGAAAATAAGCCCCCATAATCCCTGATATATTTGAAATAGAATTCCCGATGAGAAAATGGATGAAGGAGAAGGGAAGGGAGAAATGAAGATGACATCAGAAAGGAAGTTGGACCATCATCCAAAATATCTGTCACAATAGCTGAAGAAGAAGGACCAAAAGTTGCAAGAGAAGTAGAAACCATATTCATGGAATCAGGGGTCGATCAACAAAGCCAAGCTAGCAGCACAATCCAAGACATCTACAAATTTTTTTTATCTCAACCTTTGGCTAAGATCCATATTAGTGATGTTGAAATAGACAATACATTATAGTAGTGTAGATATAGAAGAATAGCATACTCAACAATAAAAAATTAAGAATAAGAACGAAACTTGCTGCTTATACTTAACCAAAACACACTAAGAGGAAACACTATACCATCCATTCAAATCCTCTGAAAATAAATATCCACAACAAGAATTATAGAAATTATCATGCATTTAGAAACTACTAAGGATGGTCACATCTGTAATCAGCACATAGTGCCTTTTAAGAAGCTAACCAAATAGAAATATCTAATCAACTCAACAAAATGTCAACAAGTATTTCAAAACATTTAATGCCTCTATGTATTACTTGTAAAGATTTGAAAAAACATTTATTTCCATTGACAAAGATGAAAAGGCAATCATATAAGCATTTCAAAACATTTAATTTCTCTTTGTATTACTTGTAAACAATAGGTGGGACAAATTAAATGAATGAAAATTGTTGGCAATCCCCGATTATACAAGAATCATGTCAACCATAATGATGTTGTACTACTAATCATTGTCGTGGAGGATGGGGAATACAGATACTTAGTGGCCAAATATTGGCATGAATAACCAATATAACTCCCAATAAACCAGAGTGGTTAAATCCTTTTAACAATAGAGAAATAGAAAACTTGAGTGGAAATAATCTCCTTCTCCCAAGATAACAGAAAAAATAAGATTGTAAAGCACTCTTGCACTACTCATCCAAACTATGGACAATGAGGACCAACAGAATCTACAATGCCAGGGAAGTAAAGGAAAATGAAAATTACATATAGTGACAATATGACCAACATCATGCTAGCTCATCCCACATGTTTAAAGAGGAAGATTATACCAAATGATTTAGAAGATTCTCATGCACTTCATATTCTAGAAGTGCATCATCTATAGCTATATTAGAGAAGAAGTATGCAACTTTATTGGCCTCTATGAAGCAATGCATAATTTCAAAAGATGGAAAATTTTATAATATACTCATAACAATATTTAATTTGTACTGTAACTTCCAACAATCTAAGGGCCCCTGCTAAAGATGGATCTTATAATATCAAAGATAGGTACAAGATTATTCAACAGCAACAAACAAATAAAGCCCTTTGTCATGTTTTCTCATTTTTCTAGAATCAGGAAACACTTCCAAAGGTAGGGTGCTTTGCTTGGATTGCTTTAAAAAAAGAGCTCTTACTAGTGATGGATTATCTAATTTTGACATTTCCCAATCATTCAAATGCCTTTTATCTGACCAAGAGTTTGAAGATGTGGATCACTTATTTCTAAAGTGTCATTTGGCACACCAATGCTGGATGTATGTCCTTGGAAAATTAAAATATCTCACCTCCTCTCGAATACACTATGGAATATTTTTCAAGCATGGCCAAAACTATATCCTAATTCAATTTTCTCTAGCTTCTAGAAGTGTATCCCGGCTTTAGTTGTGTGGGCACTATGGTGGGAACACAACAAGAGAATCTTTTGGAAAAATCCTTCTCCAATTGAATCAGTTGTGATAAGTATTTAAAAATCCATATCCAAAGTGGTTAATGCAAGTCATACTAGAGTCAAATGCAATCCAGTTTTGACAAATTGGGATAGCTCTATCATTCGAGAGTGGAAAGACATCCATGTGCCTATTGGTTGGGGACAGCTGGATCAAGCTAATCAAGCACAATGTAGGGTTTCTATTTGCTAGATTCCTCCTCATTCTGATTCTGTTAAAATTAACTTCAATGGATCTTTGTGACGCAATCCCGGTGAGTCAGGGGTAGGTGTGTACATTAGAGATCACCAAGGAGAAGTATTGGCCATAAAAGCATCCCCTCTGCCACCAGGAACCAACACTATAGAAGAAGCAAATACCTTATTTTTTGGTCTTGTCTTGGTGAAGAATGGTGGGTTTGACACTATCCATGTGGAAGGAGACTCTATGGTCATAATCAATGCATGCATTAAATGAAAGTGTCATAATTGGAAATGAAGATATATACTTCAACAAATCTGGAAGCTTTTAGACACATTCAAAAGGTTGTACATGTCACATACTCTCTGCGAAGGGAATGCCTTGGCAGACTATCTTCCAAACTTTAAATTGGGATGGCCTCAATCATGAGGCAATAAATCCACGGGACTTCATCAGCAAGGATAGTGAAATGCAAATACTGATTGCAACTGACATGAAGTTCCATAGGGGAGAAGGAATATTTTAGAATGATGCCAAATCTAGGGGAGGAAATGACAAGACAATGATGCACTTACCAACTTTCTGTGATGATTACAGCTTACGATGATACCAGATGGAAAAATTTGATCCTATAGGACCTTATTAACCCACATTATGAGTGACAACTAGCAGGGGTATATGGGTAATCAGTTAATTCACATGGGTAAAATAATCCTTACCTGCATTGCGTGCGAGTACACCAATATTGCAGTGACATAATGATTCCCATGTGATTTTTCACACGCGGTGTCCTCTCAAAACACAGTCTGCCATTGTATTTAGGCTATGGCATCTTCGCAATCAAATGCTCAAAGTGTGTGAAGGAACTAATTCAGGGATGAGACATGATTTCAACTTATGTAGGCGATCGTATGGGATTTTCATCATGTCCTGTCACAACCACTTCATAAACAGGGCAAGTTATTATCTGGAGATCTTAAAATAGATTTTCAAACGTCTGGATTCTTTCTGATGGCACTGTATACTGATTTGTGTCAAAGGTGTGATTCATGTGGTCTTTTGCATGATGAACTGCTACCCCGCAACTACATAATCTTCCTTCTACCTAGTGAAATAGAGGAGCACCTTTTTGCTAAGGTTGATGATTTCCAAATTGACTTTGTGTTTATATGCCATACTCTAGTGATACGTAGAGCCATCTAAACGGTTATCGGTGAGCATATTCTTGCACCAAGATCCAAGCAAATCCTATTCCCTTCTCAAATGGTATCAATTTTCTTATCCAATTCCATGGATTTTCTCCAGTCTATGGATTTATTGATGCTTATAGCCAACAATGTAGTTCATCCATAGTTTATAAGGGACAATAGATTATTGATTGCAATTCATAAATATAATTTATGGTCGGGGTGCGCTCTGGTGGGTGAATTATTTTCCTCGCATCAGCTGCTAGCTAAGCATGGATGTATGCTGGTGTATGACAACATGAAGAAGGTGCAGGAGAAACACAGTTTCTATTTTGTGAAGAACACACTACAGGTCGTGGATAAGTTTTTTGGCAAGGAGCTTGAAACAAGCATTTTGGGTTCCCCCAATATCTCTCTACAGACACTCATCTAGGCGTCAGATCAAGCAACTCAAACAAAGATTTTTGCACTTCTTACAACTGTGCCAGACCTAAATCTGTCATCCGTATTAGGCTCATAGTCAAATGAATGTGTTGTTCTGCATGGGGTTTTGCAAAAAAAGAATTTAGAAGACAATGATGCTTGGGTGACCGATATTCCCATTGCTCCTCTGGTAGGCTGGGAAAATGCTTGGGATATTGATCGTGGGAAAAATGTTATGTTGAAAGATGAAATAGAGGATATGGAAGAATAAACTCTAGTTGTGGGGTCTTATTTTTTTGGGATCTTAGTTTGGAATATGTATGGAAAAATTCTTAGCTTGCAGATTCCCTCCTTGGTAAACGTCAAATACCTTTGAATTAGAGTTCTAAAATGTATATAAGGGTTTATCTCAACTCTATTTTGTAATCAAATAGATTCATATGGGTTTTATATTATGTGTAAATACTTGTAATGAACTAGGATTCTGGGTTTTCTTCATTGATTCTTTCCTAGATGAGTTCTCGAATCAAATTTCACGATATACAACCTGTCGAAACATTGAAAATCACTATTTTGACTGGGTTGAAACTCTGTCGGGCATCCGAAATATCAGCCGTCGACTCGAAAGGTTTTTCACATTTTCATTGCATTTTTTAATAGTTTTTTGATATATATTGTTTGTATATATAATGTATATTATTTTTTATACATTGTTTGTATATATGCACATGTATATGTGTATATATGCATGTATATATGTGTATATATATATATATATACATATATATATATATATATATGTATCTATATGTATATATGTATATGTATATGTATGTATATGTATATGTATATGTAGATATATGCATATATACACACATATACATGCATATATGTGCATATACATGTGCATATATACAAACAATGAATAAAAAAAATACATTATACATACAAAGAATATATATTAAAACTATTAAAAAATGCAATGAAAACGTGAAAAACCTGTTGGATCAATGGTTGATATTTTGGATGCCCCATAGAGTTTCAACCCAGTTGAAACAATGATTTTCAGTGTTTTAGCGGGGTTTATATCACCAAATTTGACCTAACTAAATTCGATCAAAAGTAGTTAAGTACTTTCGATCGAAAGTACTTAACTACTTTCGATCGAAAGTAAAAATCACTTTCGATCGAAAGTAACTTCCGATTGAAAGTACCCATTTTTGGTACTTTCAATAGGAAGTTACTTACTTCCGATTGGAAGTACCCATTTTTGGTACTTTCGATCGGAAGTTACTTACTTCCGATTGGAAGTATTTGTCTCTTTCGATCGAAAGTATGATGTGTTTTTTCATGGGCCACGCTTTTCAGGGTGAAATCCTTACTCCCAAAAAGTGTAACCCACTATTGTGGGATCACCCGAGTGTTATATAAACAACACCTTACTTTGTGAATAAATAACATCATGCAATACAACATGTTTATGTAAAGAAATGACCATACATGGTATAAGCCACGTACAGTCATGTCTCTACATAGACATGACTATTATGTTTTATATTTATATATCTTTATATATGTTGTGGAAACATATTAATTATACAGTTCATATTACTACTAAAACATATACAAAGAACATGCATTTGTATTTATAATTTAGTGGATATTCATAAATATATATTGTGATCAAATAGCATATTAGATTCTCTCTATTAAAGATCTTAATTCCTTAAACTATTCACACTCTCATTGTAGGCAAAATATCCATGTTGTAACACTTGTTCTGATACTTGTCCATATTCCTTTGTCAAGAACCTAAATAGGCTACCTAAGACTCTGTTAATGACCTCTATTTGGCCATCAGTCTGGGGATGATAAAAAGACCCAAATGAGAGGTTGGTTCCCAATCGCTTCAACAATGTCTTCAAAAACTATCCCATAAACTTGACATCCCTATCTGAGACTATGCCAAGAGGTAATCCATGGAGTCTAACAACCTCTCTAAAGAACAATTGAGAAATGTAACTAGCATCATGTGTAGTCTTACATGGAATAAAATGGCTCATCTTGTTGATCCTGTCAATAACTACAAAGATATTATCAAATCGAGTACTTGCCCTTGGTAAACCCATAATGAGATCCATGTTGATGCATTCCAATGGCCTATTGGGAATCATAAGTGGTTGATAGAGACCAGTATTAGAAGTATTACCCTTTTCTTTCTAATAAAAAATTCATTGTTCTACATACTTCCTAATGTATTTATGCATCCTATGCTAAAATTAAAATCTTTGGACCAACTTTAGTGGCTTATTAAGACCAAAATGTCCACTAAGACTACCATTATGCTTCTCTTGTATGAGATTTTCCCTTAGGCACACATGATTTTCCTCCTCTAAAAATCAATCCTTTCTATAATGTATAGTCTATAAACTGACTATGGAAAGGATTGTCGAACTCCACACATACCTCGTAGGCCCCTGAGAAGTCTTCATCTTCTTTGTAAAGATCTTTGAAACTTTCTACCCCTATGCTTTATAGTTGCACTTCTTGAACAGTGAGAAGTCTTCTGCTCAAAGTATCAGCCACCTTGTTCATATAACCCTTCTTATGCTTTATAGTAAATGTTTAATCTTGTAATAAATCAACCCACTTAATATGCTTGTTGCTTATCTTTTCTTTGTATTTGATAAAGCTCAAGTATTGGTTATCAGTAAACACACCAAACTCTCTGGGTAGGAGATAATGTCTCCATTTTCTAAGGGCTTGGACTAAGGGATATAGTTTTAGGTTATATGATGAATACCTCTTCTTGGCCTCATTTAATTTTTCACTATAGAAGGCTACTCATCTACCCTCTTGATTCAAAATAGCTCCCACTACAATACTACTTGCATCACACTCTAGTGTGAATAGTCTATCAAAACTTGGGAGTAAAAGTATAGGTTGGGTGGCTATTTTTGCTTCAACATTTCAAATCCCTTATAGGCTTCCTCATTCCACCTAAATTTATTTTTCAAACCACCCTTAATAGTATCTAAGACTAGGGAATAGATTGCATTAAATTCCCTAATGAATTTCCTATAGAATTGGGCAAGCCCATGAAATATTATTATCTCTGCACCAGATATGGAGTAGGCCAGTTGAGTATGGCCTCCAATTTTGTAGGTTCGATCTTCACAGGTCCTTGTGAGACCACAAACCCAAGGTATACAAATTATTTCTTCAAGAACTCACACTTCTCTAATTTCATGGCTAACTGCTCCTCATGCAATCTTCCCAACACAATCTCCAAGTGCTCAAGGTGTTATTCTTTAGTCTTACTAAATATGAGGATGTCATCACGATAAAATACCACCGATTTTAGATTTATAAATAAAATAAATAGAAAGAATAGAATTATTATTTCTATAAATCTGAGATACAGTGTGTGCATGTGTGGCGTTATAGGTATTTTGCTTGGTTATCCGTATCTAAAATTGCATTTGAATCTAAGATCTCCAGACCTATAAATCTTATAAAAGGTGTGTGTGCATGTGTGGGTATATAGGGGTTCTCCTTGGTCAACCCACTATTTTTTTTATTCCCGCCTCCATGGATAGCCATTAAGATAAAATTGTGATAGTGCTCATGAATCTAGAGTATGGCTAAATTTCTAATGAGCTAAAATGAATATTAAAAATTCCTAGATCACACTCTATGTGTGATAGATTGAAACCCTAGCATGTATAATAAATTTCATACATAATCTATGGATGTATATTTATTATGATCAATTCTTTGCACACATATACACATATACATACACTATGAAATTATTTTTTATACATTGTTTGTACAAGATTATTCAACAATAGAAAATAAATAAATCCCCTTGTTGTGCTTTCTCATTTTGGTGGAATCAGGCAACACTTTGAAAGGCAGGGTGTTTTGCTTGGATTGCTTTAAAAAAAGAGTTCTTACTAGTGATGGATTATCTAATTTCAACATTTCCCAACCATTCAAATGCTTTTTATCTGACCAAGAGTTTGAAGATGTGGATCACTTATTTATAAAGTGTCTTTTGGCACACCAATGCTGGATGTATGTCCTTGGAAAATTAAAATATCTCACCTCCTCCTGAATACACTATGGGATATTTTTCAAGCATGGCCAGAACTATATCCTAATTCAATTTTCTCTAGCTTCTAGAAGTGTATCTCGGCTTTTGTTGTGTGGGAACTATGGTGGGAACACAATAGGAGAATCTTCTCACAGAATCCTTCTCCAATTGAATTAGTTGTGATAAGTATTTAAAAATCTATATCCAAAGTGGTTAATGCAAGTCATACTAGAGTCAAATGCAATCTAGTTTTGAAAAATTGGGATAGGTCTATCATTCAGGAGTTGAAAGACATCCATGTGCCTATTGGTTGGGGGTAGCAAGATCAAGCTAATCAATCACAATGTAGGGTTTCCATTTGCTAGATTCCTCCTCATTCTGATTCTATTAAAATTAACGTCAATGGATCTTTGTGAGGCAATCCCGGTGAGTCAGGGCTAGGTGTGTACATTAGAGATCACCAAGGAGAAGTATTGGCCATAAAATCATCCCCTCTTCCACAAGGAACCAACACTATAGAAGAAGCACAGGCCTTATTTTCTGGTCTTATCTTGGCAAAGAATGGTGGGTTTGACACTATCCATGTGGAAGGAGACTCTATGGTCGTAATCAGTGCATGCATTAAACAAAAGTGTCATAATTGGAAATTAAGATATATACTTCAACAAATCTAGAAACTTTTAGACACATTCAAAAGGTTGTACATCTCACATACTCTCAGAGAATGGAATGCCTTGGCAGACTACCTTACAAACTTAAATTGGGATGGCGTCAATCATGAGGCAATAAATCCACGGTACTTCATCAGCAAGGATAGTGAAATGCAAAGACTGATTGCAATCGACATGAAGTTCCATAGGGGAGAAGGAAGATTTTAGAATGATGCCAAATCTGGGGGATGAAATGACAAGACAATGATGCACTTACCAACTTTCTGTGATGATTGCAGCTTACGATGATCCCAGATGGAAAAAGTTGATCCTAAAGGACCTTATTAACCCACATTATGAGCGATAGCTAGGAGGAGTATATGGGTAATCAATTAATTCACATGGGTAAAATAATCCTTACCTACATTGCATGCGAGTACGCAAATATTACAGTGACATAATGCTTCCCATGTGATTTTTCACACGCGGTGTCATCTCAATACCAAGTCTGCCATTGTATTCATCTATGGCATCTTCGCAATTAAATGTTCAAAGTGTGTGAAGGAACTAATTCGGGGACCAAACATGATTTCAACTTATGTAGGTGATCATATGGGATTTTCATCATGTCTTGTCACAACCACTTCATAAACATGGCAAGTTATTATCTGTAGATCTTAAAATAGATTTTCAAACATCTGGATTCTTTCTGATGGCGCTGTATACCGATTTGTGTCCAAGGTGTGATTCATGTGGTCTTCTGCATGATGATACTCTGGTGATATGCAGAGCCATCCGAATGGTTATCGGTGAGCATATTCTTGCACCAAGATCCAAGCAAATCATATTCCCTTCTCAAATTGTATCAATTTTCTTATCCAATTCCATGGATTTTCTCTAGTCTGTGGATTTATTGATTCTTATACCCAACAATGTAGTTCATCCACAATTTATAGGGACAATCGATTAATTATTGCAATTTGTAAATATAATTTATGGTCGGCGTGTGCTATGGTGGGTGAATTATTTTCCCAGCATCAGCTGCTAGCTAAGCATGGATGTATGCTGGTGTATGACAACATCAAGAAGGTGCAGGAGAAACATAGTTTCCATTTTGTGAAGAACACACTACAGGTCATGGATAAGGTTTTTGGCAAGGAGCTCAAAACAAGCATTTTGGGTTCCCTCAATATCTCTCTACAGACACTCATCTAGGCGTTAGATCAAGCAATTCAGACAAAGGCTTTTGCACTTCCTACAACTATGCCATACCTAAATCTATCATCCATATTGGGCTCACAATCAAATGAATGTCTTGTTCTGCATGGGGTTTTGCAAAAAAATAATTTAGAAGACAATGATTGTTGGGTTACCAATATTCCCATTGCTCCTCCGGTAGGCTGGGGAAATGCTTGGGATATTGATCGTGGGAACAATGGTATGTTGCAAGCTGAAATAGAGGATATGGAAGAATAAACTCTAGTTGTGGGGTCTTGTTATTTTGGATCTTAGTTTGGAATATGTATGGAAAAATTCTTAGCTTGCAGATTCCCTCCTGGGTAAACGTCAAATACCTTTGAATTAGAGTTCTAAAATGTATATAAGAGTTTAGCTCAACTCTATTTTGTAATCAAATAGATTTTTATAGGTTTTATATTATGTGTAAATACTTGTAATGAACTAGGATTCTAGGTTTTCTTCACTGATTCTTTCCTAGATGAGTTCTCAAATCAATATAATTATTAATAAATATATAGTGGCTAGACCACTTTTTCTTAAAAAAACAATCTAAGGGCCCTTTTTAAAAAATATTATATAAGTTTGTATTGATAGAAATAAGTAGATGAATGTATGCAAAATAGTACTTTTGGATGTCCATCAATGTGTTATGGACAATCTTTTGGTAAAAAATTAACTCCCAACCCATAGTACACCTATGAGGCTAGCTAATTTCTACCCTAACTACCCCCTTGGGCTCATTTTAACCCCTATAAAACCCACTAAGAGTTAACCCACGAAATTGCAATATGAGACTCAAGTTTTCAATTAATAAGCAAGTAACCTGACACGAGAGCACTACATGGAAACTCTAGGGTAAGTATCATATCTCTACTAACTCTCTTGGTCATGCCAACTTACATGCACTAGTGTCAATTAACACCACAAAAACACACCACATTTACATAACACATGGCATGCCTTGTTGGAATTACACATACAAAAAATTTAAAATAATATACATGCAATATTCATATTTACTAAATAAATCAAAAAATAGTGAGGTTAAATCTCTCTATAGAGTTAACCTTGGTTTTTCACTAAATTTCACATTAATCCAGTCTTGCTTCCCTAGTTTATGTCCAAGGTCAAATATCCTACACACTTGATGAAAATATCAGTACCTCAAGAATAAATCATATGTATAGCAATGTAATAAAATTAATACATTCAACTAATTTCCAACGACAACTAGTATTTCACAAATTTCATCATGAGTTAAAACATTATTTGAAAAATTAGATCTCCCAAAAGAATAAACATGTTCACACTCAAAATCATTAAATCACATCATCCTATAACATTTACAATTAAACTATCAAATTATCCTAAAATATTTGCAAAACATAGTCCTCAAGTATGAATTCAATTCTCACAAAAATTCATCACAAAACATAATTATAGTTTTAGAACACGGTATTCTTAATTCAATCTTTCTACTATAACATAACGTCAAGATCAACCAAACATGAGCATATAAAATTTTATCCTAGCATCATCAAAATATAAACATCATCACATAGTATCTAATGATATGAAATCACTATCCAATAAGTCAATGCATAAAAAAAAGTATCATCATGATAATCAAAGTATGAAAATGTCAGGTATGCTATAAAGGTTTGGGGTAGGAACTCATAGTAATAGTATCAAACTATCATCTCAACTAGTCATATCATAACATAACACGATCTTACAACACATCTCAAGTCTAAGGAAAGTCACATAAATTAAGTAGAAAAGAAATCACCATGAGGGTACCATCTCCCATGGGTTCAACATAGACATGAATACAAGAATAACTCCCCTCCCCATTGTTTAGGATGTCAAACATAGAAAGGAAATGAGGGAGGCTCTACATAGGAAAAATAGTATTAGAGACAAGTTAGTATATATGATCGATGTTGTTCAATCATATGACCCTTATGATAAAATTAGCATTGACGCATTCTATAAATCTCTTTCCCATAGTGTTACTGATGTTGTAAGTTAGAGATAGATTGACAACAATGTTAATATAGCTAATGTGAAGACCATGTTTATTCAATATCAAAAAGTAGCTCACGGCCAAGGATACCATAGTACCAGGCACTCAGATCTACTTTTCTCACTATTTATATATCCTATACTATCGGGTGCTCATCTTAGGTGGCCCTAGAAGGACGAGTTTCCACTCTATTTATGCAAACAATTATTTGTGTTATTTCATTTACAATATGAGGTTGATTATACCAATTTCCCCTTGCATATTGGGAAAGGGAAGGGCCAATTTTTTAATAGATTTAGATGACCCGATACCCCAAATCCCACTAATAAGAAATAAATTATAGGTCCAAACACTTTGGTTCTTCAAAAATTCTTGGAACTCTCCACTGCAACATATTACAATAGATGATATCAAGAGGGATATATTTTCTAGTATCAGGAGTATTGTGACTCGGGTTCATAATATTTCATCTGATTTGGAGGGGAGATACATGTTGCATTTATGTTCTATCATTCCTCCACTTGTTCATGATACATCTTCCAGTGATGATCATTTTCAGGTAGTAGATATATCATATCCTCTCAAGGTTTCATCTTTATCAATGATGGACCGTTTGCATCACATGGGAGCATGTTTATCTAGTGATCTTACCATTTTATATCGAGCTATACAAATATATCTTGGGGTCTCTATTTGTGAGGTGTCATCATATATCACTTGAGTTCTTTGTATACCATCTACTGGGTCAGGTTTTTAGGGTGCACAAGTACAAGAATATATCTCTTCACATCCTATAACTTCTCAATAGATAACAATTGCATAGGATACAACTAACTAGTTGCATGGAAGAAGATCCATGACAGGAGCCTGGAGCTCTTAGATTTTAATGTGGCCATAAAGAAGGTGTCTGAGGCCAAGAAAGAGGTGGAGGGAACTCTTCTGGAGTTTTTCTAGGTTTTTTTGTTCCCCTATTTTTGTGCTGGTTTGGTTTTATATTTTTTTTTGTTGGGTGTTGTTGTTGGTTTCTGGTTTTTTGTGTTGTTTCTATGTTTTGTGGGCTGGTTTCCAGTCCTATTTCACTTCAATGAGCTTAATGTCTATTCTTTTTTTGTAAGTATTGTAAGGGGTTTTGGGTCCCCCTAAAAATTGTTTTTACCAGCAATAAAAAATAGTTGCATAGAATACACCACCCCCTTGTAAAACATCCGATGATCATATACCTTAGGAAACATTTGTTCCAATTCAAGAAATTTATTCTAGCATTCTTATGGATTTTGATGTTGATCTAGAGGCTTATATCGTTACACGATTCAGACTTGAGTAGGGTCAGGAGAGCACTACAAGATGCTATGGTGTAAATTTAAATTTAAATTTTAAAAAGTACACATGCATCTACCTTGGTGTCCAGTTAGGAGCTTTAATATATGTCATCTTACAGATGGCTTTACCATGTTAGGAGTAACTAATACCCTATTAGCAGTTTTGAAAGTCCTATCATAAACTACTTTGTTAAGAGATTTTATCCCACTTATATAGTGTTCAACCTATTAAAGGATTTACAATAAGTTCTAAAATAGAACTTCTAAGCCCAATTAAAGACCTGTGATTGATTTTTCCTAAATATTGCTAGATCTCATTATTCTCCATTCCTTCCTCTTCTATACTATTCCAATTTGTCTCTATTCTTATGTTCATACATTGATCCTCTTATTAGCCGACCATCATCATCATCTCTTCCTCTGATCTCCTTTTAAAGTAATGTCATACCAAATGTCCTTCATTAATGTCGTGTCCTCATTAGGCTTCCTTGATTATTTCATACACCATTTGATAGTACGATGTCATCCTCGATAATAAACTTAATGTTTCCTTCTTATCGATAATTTTTTTTGATAGTTCTTCCAATAATCATAACCTTGTTCCAATAGCCGTTACTTTTCCAATAGTACTCTTCACTTTATGTTGATTTCCAGCAATGAAAATCTTGTCAAAAATAATTTATTATCCTATAGAGGATTTTGTCAAGTAACAATCTCCCCCTTTGGCATTGATGGAAAAACCATTAACATTGGTCCTCATTTGATTTACTGCTCCCCCTTTTTATGTACTCTCTTTAGTTAGACTTCTCCAATTAATTTTCTCACCATACTTTACTTCTCCTTATAGTTTAATTCTTAGTTTACTTATCCCTTTACCTCTCACTTTACTTCTCCCATACTTTACTTCTGCGTCTTTGATAAAAATGCCAAAGGCGTCCAAAAAAAATATGACTGTTGTGGTTTAGCTATTTTCTGCTCCTTGTAACATTTTATACTTACCATGTACATCTCTTAAAATTGTATTCCATTGATCATATAGATGATTAAGTGCAGTGATATCACTTTTATTATTAATTACCCTATTGGTAATATCTTCATTATCATTTTCTCCTTTCCTTCTTAGCAAAAAATATGTAACTTATATCTGTTTCTGCATTATATCCATAAGTATAGCAATTGTACATGATTTCTTAATTGATTTATTATTACCTGTAAGTTTTTTATTGGTGATTTTAGTTGCTTCCGTTAGTGTTCCCTTTATAAGATTTACTCTTTTTGATAACATCTTTGTAACTTCTATCATTTTACTTATACTATTGTCATTAGATGATATGTGTTGTAGTTTCCCTCTAAGTTTTGCTTTAAGATTCTAAATGCTCATGATAGTGTCCACAAAAGATCCCAACTGTCTTATACCTGATTCATTGTCATCAATAGTGATTGTCAGTAGTAGTCTTGAAAATGTATTGATTCTTTTCTTCATGATTTTATTCTTCTTTTTTGCCTTCACATTTTTCTCTATATTTTTCAACATATAGTAGTTTTGCCTTGTAGTGTAACTTATTTGGATCTTTCTTCAAAATAGAAAAATCTGTTCTTTCATATAAGTCTTTGATCTCTTCACTTTTTGAATCATTGTTTTTCAGTTCTTTTTCTATTGTAACCATAGTCATGCTTTGTGATGTTTTTGGCAACTTGTTCTTCCTTTGTTTCTGATAGCTCATCGATAGTGTGTGCTATATCGCTAGTGTGCATTTCTTGTTCACTTCCAATGTCTTCATCTTTCTCAATACTTATGTCACCCTCACATTCATCTTTTATTTGAATAGGTTGATCCTCTTGTCCTTCATCAAATATTGGTTATTATTTCTCTCTATTAAATATCATGTTCCATGTGTATAGTGTATCTTCTTCTACTTTTTTCTGTAATCCTGCTAGTAATTTAGTTCTTCTTCTCTTTTTGAGATATTTTGGCCCATGCTTTGTCATTAATAGGTCAATCTCATCTATTCTTCATTCTATCTTTCTAACAATCAATTCTTGTTCTCTTCTTAAGTTTTCTTGTTACGTTGCTTCATCACTTCTTATATTGATTTTTTTCAAATAATTCTCCAGGAATGTTCTATCTCAAATCATTTGGATATCTCTTGAATTTGTGTAAGTGAAATAATATAGCATCTTCTATAGTTTTTTTTCTTCATATGACCATTTTATGTACCTGGTTTATGTGTAGTTTTCAGATAGTTCCATGTTCTCTTATTCCTTCTACTAAATCATTTTTGTTCTTGAAATTCTAGGTCTTATTTGTTTAATCTCAGGTTTATTGTTCTTCCTTGATGTGTCTACGTTTCTTGGGATCTTGTTCTCTTTCCTAATGTATGTTCTTTTGTACCCTTATCAGTAGATTATTTCAATTTATCTTTATTGATCGTGGCATATCTTGCAGGTGTTGTAATTGAATTTTGTTTCCTTACCATACTACTAACATCTTACTTTGATTTCTTTTCTTCTAATATTATCTTTTTGTATACTACTTCAAATATTCCAAACTGATTACCTTCCTTATCCTTAGGTTGTTCTAATAGTTTTTTTATACTTGTCATTAACTCACTCTCATTTACTTTATATCTAGTAGGTTATAGCCACGAGGTTGTTGGTTCCACTTCTTTGATTATACATGAATGTGAGCTAGCTAAGAAACAAATATCCTTCTCATATTCCTTAACAATTTGAGGTAGTATATGATATCTTACATACATTTTTTTTTGATATTATTTGAAATAACAACACATTACTGGATTGAAATTCCTTCCTAATTTTTCAATATAACTATTGATTTGATTGATAATTGTTTCACCTATTGTACAATTTAGTTTTCCAATTCCTAGAAAATACTCTTGTACATAGAAAAATATACATACCAATAACACTCCAAACTTCAATCCTTGTTTCTTAATTTTATTTAGATTCATGATTTGTTGATATCTCATCATTTCTACTAAATTATATCTATTTCCTTCAGTAGTGATCTCATAAGAAACTTTTTGTGCTCCTCCTGATATGTTATTTAATTAATCCGCCTGATAAATCTTATACTTGATAACCATTGATGCAAATGTCATTTCTTTATCCACAATATTGATTACATCAAAACTTTTTTTTATCTTTCTTATATCTTACTACTTCAATTTTTATTCCTGAGTCTAGTTCCTTTACACATTTTTCTTCATTAGTCGTTAATCCAATGACTGAAAATATGATTTCCTTTGTAATCTCAATTTTTCTATCTCCTTCCATCCATATGTAGTCTCCATGTATTCTACTCTATAATAATTTGATCCATTCAGCTTCAAAGTTCTTTGGCATGTGCATGATATGCATCAGTCATTTTGTCTCTAGATGTCCAAACTCTTCATTTAGCATTCCATTGTCTTTGTATAGTTCTTTATAGGCTATACTGATATCTTCATCTTCGATCTTAGTCTTCTTGCAATGAATATAGGCTCTAACATCTCCTGTCAAAATAATTCTTCTTGGTATTCTAGATAGTGCTCCAGCTTGATTTGTTTCCTATGCTTTAATGATTTTAGTTGATATTCGGGTTCCTTCTCATGTGATCCATCAACTAACACAATCTTCTCATCTATATTATATGATATACAATTCTTAGAATTTTTTGATCATCTAGGGTTTACTTTCAAATAACTCATTAAGACATTTCTTTCTATAAGATATGTTGGAAATGCTTGGTCAAGCTTGTTTTTGCATAGACTTCTCATAAAATGAATTTCATAAGATATATGTCGTTATATATAGAGTCACCATATCCAACGTATAGTTCTACTAAATTTGTTTTTACAAGCCGACAATGTTCCTTTATACCGATAATAAAATGAATTCACTGATAGTAATCTCATACATTTATTCCAACTTTTCTATTTACTTTTTTCACCCTTTATATGCTAATTGAATTTTCTTTCAGCTCAAAAATTGACTTAAGGGATTTTATTGATGATTCTAATGAAATTTCAAATCCCTAAGCAACTTACTTAATTTCTTAGTTGATAGTTGAATTCCCTAAACCATCTGACACAAGGGCTTATATTTATGTTGCATCAGATTCCTCCTTTACCCATATATTCTTTATTTACTCTCTAACTTACTCTTGATTAACAATCTTTTTTTCTTGGGTATCTCTTTCATCATCAGTAGCAAAGCGATATCTACAATTACAGGCGACATGTCCAAACTTTAAACAAATATAGCATGGTAGTGAAAATGGTCTCCAAGGTTTGGTTCTTACCTCATTGTTTCCTTTTCTACATTCTAAATTCGTATGTCCTGGCTTTCTACATTTAAAATGTGTAACTGAGTTTTTTTCTTCTTTTCTTTGATAGTGTGTCATTTTTCATGTTCTCGATATTTTGATTCTACAATCTTCAACTTTATGTCCATAGTGATTACATTTATAGAAATATCCATTGAAATGATTCTCAGATGATCTAATCATTGTTTTAGATCTACATTCATATGCTTTATGACCAAACTTGTTTCTATTATAGCAATAACCAATTAAAGGTGTATTTCCATTAGAACTTGTTTTCTTCGACAAACATTTGTTGTGTGACCAATCTACAAAAATTATAGCAAGTAGGATTATATGGCTTTTTACCTTGTAATCTATTCATTTCTCAAGATCTTGATGATTCTCTAATTTCTATAGTAGTGTTACTGACATATCCTATTCTGATAAGGTCATTTGGTTTTCTTTGATATTTTACTTGTTCATTAATCTTCTACATGGTTTGTGTGAGTCTTGCAGTGATTTATTTTTGAGCTTTCAGGTTGTTCTTCGTATGTTCATTCTCTTGTTTTAGCTTCTAAATTTATTCATGTAGTTCTAAATTTCTATCCCAGTACTTTCTATTATTTCCCTCTATGTGTGAATCTTTCTATTTTGTATATCCAGTATTAGGTCTTTTCCAATGATTGTTTCTTCAGCATCTCTCTGTTTTTATTTCAAGAATTTGTTTAGCACATTAAACATTTATTATTTTATCTAGTATTCCTGTCATCCTTAAGGCTTTGCCTTCACATTCCTTCTTCATCAGATTGATTTGATTAAGTAATTCACCATTCTTTCTTAATAGATCAGCAATAGAAGCATCAACTTGTTCAGAATTGATACTTCCTTCTGATAAGTTTCCAAGGTTGTCAAGGCTTATATTCATTTTTTTAGTTATTTCCTTCCCCTTTGCAAATGATGCATCTTCTAGGGCTTGCTCTAACTCTTTCTGATACCTATAAACTTCCACTATCCTAGATCTAATCCAAATTTGTTAAATTTTTTCCTACATAACCAAAGTTCTCTAATACCAATTATTGGAAAAATTTAGGTAAGGGACTAAGAGGAGGGCGGGGGAGGGGGGGGGGGGGAAATAAATGAACACCTCAAACAATTCACACTTTAAACCTGTCAATCTAAAACTTATGCTTTTAGATTTACTTGTACCGATATCTATATTGTCTTTTACTGATAATTGTTATAGTAAATAACCGATAACTTATAGCTTGCAATTCAATAAATAAATAACTCATAAAAATTCAAACACTTGACACAATAATTTGATAATGCAGAAAAACCTTGGTAAGATAGAATAACTGCAATGGGGATAACTTATCACTCTAATAATAAGGTGTCTAGTTAGGATCTTACAAATATGTCATCTTTCAAATGACTTTACCTTGTTAGGAGTAACTAATACCCTATCAGGAGTATTGAAAGTCATGTCAAATACTACTCTATTAAGATATTTTACCCCACTTATATAGTGTTCACCCTGTTAAAGGATTTACAATAAGTTTTGAAATAAAGATTTTGAGTCTAGTTAAAGACTACCTGTTTAAAGGATTTTAACAATCTTGTTGCTAAAATATTACAAATAAATCAACAAGAAATTTGACCTAAGTACTTTCTCCTAAATCTTGGCAGATCTTGTTCTGCTATGTTCCTTCCTCTTCTCTACTATTCCTCTTTGTCTCTATTATTTTGTTCATACATTCATCTGCTTATTCCTTCCATCTTTATCATTTCTTCCTCTAATCTCCTTTTAAAGTAATGTATGACCTAATATCCTCTGTGATTAGTGTGTCCTGATTAGGTTTCCTCAATTCTTGCATAGACCATTTGATAACATGATATCATCCCCGATACATTCTTATCATTTCCTTCTTGCCGAAAAAACTTTCTGATAATCATAAACTTCTTCCGATAACCATTACTTTCCCGATAGTACTCTTCACTTGATGTTGATTGCCAGCAATGAGAATCTTATCAAAAATAAATTCTTATCCTATAGAGGATTTTGTCAAGTAACACTATGTGCCATACATACATATTTCAAACATTTCATGTCTTATGTTTAATTTATATATTAAACATGTTCACTTTTGTTTAAAATAGACATTGCATGTGTTATCTTAATTTTAGAATTATTTTATACATTCTATACATACATGTTCATTTTTTTGTGTTTTAGAAAATTCATATTCATTTTTGTATGTGTTTTAGTCATGGAGTATTCATACAGGTTTTACATTTGAATTTTAAAAAAATAGAGTAGAAACTTCATCTATGTTCAATGATACATGATATTTCTAATGTCTATCAATATAAACTTAAAATACATCTTTTTATACACAATTCTCATTTTAAACTCATTTTGATTTATTCACCAAATCTCATTAGAGAATCTTGGATGTTTTCTCTATTAGGTAAAATTTGCGAGGCCCTACCCCAATCCGTCATAGTACTAATTTTATTTTATGATGGACATAATATTTGATACTCTATTTGGATAAATAATGGATTATTAATCAACACGAAAGGGATTGGATCACGTTGATTTTGATCCATTTTTCTTATGTTATTTTCTACACTTTTGTTAAGGATACATTTAGAATGCCTGACATATATTTCTTATCATTTGATTTGATGGATTTTAGATTATGATTGATTCAACACTAATGACTTATATGATGTGAAATTTAATCTATATTATGGTGGTGCATTATGATGGACTGGTTTAGATGCTTTTTATGATGCAAATAGTATTGATAGATTTTATGGTTAAACTATATCGACATGTGAGATCATATGATGATGTGATTCTCCATATTATTTATGAGTAGATATGATTCACGTAGGAATTATTTTTGCAAACATTTTTTTGATTAATGGTCAATTATGTGAATGCAATTGTGAAGGATATATTCTCAAATGTTGTCAATTATTTACATTACTTTATGTATATTTTTCTTGGAATGCTGATATTTGGATTTAGTGTGCAGGAGATTTGACCATTGAAATAAATCAGGGAACCAAGATTAGACCATTGTGTTTAGTGAAAGCCAAGGTTGCATCTAATGAAGAGACAAAACCTTTCTATTATGTCTTTGTTTGGTAATTGTGATGTTGTATGATTGTATTATTTAAAAAATTTTAAATATGTGATTATCTTATTGGTCTTGTCATGTGTGTATGTGATGTGTAATTTTGTTGTGTCACTTGCCATTTGAAATATTTTTTATTATGTGGGTTAATATTTTAATATATCATAAGTAAAATTTAACTGTAATGAAGGTAATATAAGGGGGTAAGGCTATTTGTTAAAATAGTGTGCATTAGGTTAATTTAATTATAATTTTAAAAAATAATTATAATGGAATTTTGATTATCATTATAAGGGTAAGTGCAAGAAGTTGGGTGCCAATTCCGCGAAAGTCTTGTGGACTTGAAACAATGCCACTAGAAACGGGCACCTATTTTGAAAAAAAATGGGCACTTGTCTTAGGCTTGGACACCCAATCAAAAATTCAAAAAATGGGTGCCCATTGTTTTTCAAAATGGGTGCCTATTTTTTTAATTTTAAGAAACGTATTTTTCGATGTCGATTTATTATATTTAAGGAACGGGTACACGTTTTTAAATGTGTGCCCATTTTTTAAATTTTGAATTTACAAGGCCACCCTTTGCATTGGATTTCGGTTCAGGATAGGCTTGGTGGGACCAAGCCTATGCTTGGACCTCCAAAATAATGGCTAAGGCATTTGAATAGTAGATTTCGGTCTTGCCGTAATTTTTTGAGTGTCTTCCTTATCAAATTTTTTGACGAAATGAGAACCCATTAGAGAACTTACTGTCTAGATTTCTAAAATATAAATTTTATACTTATATGATCAATTTTTCTATTTTTACAATATTTATTAATCAAAAGTGGTACCTAAACTTAAAATAGTAAGGTTCACAAAAAGTTTAATAACTTTTTTGTTTTTACATTTTTAAAAAAAATAATTTATATGAAATCAATCTACATAGAATTTCCTTGAAGATAAAATAAAGAATTTTAAAAAAATGTGGATTTTTCATCAAATTATGGTGGTCGTACATGAGAGGTTTCAAAAATATATTTTATAGTCAATTAAAAATTAATAAAAAAAAAAATTCAATAAAAAAAAAGCAAAAATATTCTCATCAATCTTTGGTGTCTTAAGTATCTTTTCCCACAAGGATTCACAAAAATTCATTTATATAGGTCAAAATATGGTGGTCGTACACGTGTGTGGTATGGTCCTGAAAGAGGCATTTTGAAAAAGTAGTTTTTAAACATGCCTACTAAAAATAACTTTCTACCATGTGGGTATTTAAATAAATTACATATTTGAAAATTTGATGCCAAGCACTACATTTTCTATTAGTGAAGTGTTTTTAGATTCAATCTCTAAGTGCCTAAAATTTTGACATAAATTGACAGAAAATTTGAACAAAAAAAAGAAAACACTTCCACTTTTTGCCCAAAAAGTGGACTCAACTTCTTGCTGGCACCCATAATATAACATTTTATTTATTCCAATTTTAGGACGTGACATTAATGATTGAGTAATCAAATTATAAAGAAGGGATCATTAAAGTATAAATTTTAAACTATTAGTAAAGTTTATCTATTAAAATTTTATAAGTGAAGTCATTATGAAGAGGCAACATAATTAAATAAATTAATGTCGTAATGAACATCAAATCCCAAATAAGGATTAAATAATTCTCTTCAAAGGGTGAAAATGTAATTATTCTTAAATGAACATTTAGGGTTATTAATTGATCGTACATTTGTTAAATGACATTAATATATCTAACTTATTAAAGTGTAATTTATTAGAGATATATAGTTAAACCTAGTTAAGGGTGGAAACCCTAATATATTTGGATGGTTTGACTAAATCAAGGGATGTTGAAAAGTTGGCTTTCACTTGTCATAATTCCCCTCAATCTTTCCATCAACTCTACCTAAGCACTACTTGGAATTAGATAAAATTAGCTACATCATAACCATTTTAGTGAGCCTAGAAACACTTTGACCATGTTAACATACAACCTTAGTTAATTAAACTTATTCAAAAAAGAATTCTCAGTGTGTTTTCGGTTATAAACTTGGGCATGTCATTTTGGTATCAGAGATCTTTTTCAACACTAGGAGCCTTAAACCATTATTTTTCCACTTAAATATTTCAATGCTTGTGTAGGATACCTCTGGGTCTGTGACAAGCTTACGGACGTGGAGGATGCTGTAGACATTCGCCCTCTGCACAAGAGGATGTAGAGTAGGAGGTAGAGGTTCCTAGAGGGGATCAAGATGCCCTCCACAACCACCTCTGAATCTGAATCAGGAAATTTTTAGTGTAGTTTAGAACCTTGTTGTACTTATTCAGGAGAGATCATCACTTGTGGTTGAGCATCAGATTTTAGAGGGTCATAGATCCTCTACTAGAGAGCAGAGTAGGATTATTCCTCCTAGACTTGTAGAGGATTAGATAGACAATGAGATTGAGTATGTACATTTTCCAACACAAATACCATAGATAGGGGCTAGAGTGGCTGAGAGAGCACCCCCAAATACATGGGATCATATCAGAGAGTTACTTGGCCTACAACCACCATTAATTTTAGGATCTACCGATTGGATTGAGGTTGAGGCATTGATTTTGAAATTAGAGAGGTGCTTTAGATTGCATCCATATGGGAGAAATCTAAAGCCATGATTTGTGATACACCTTCTGAGAGGGATTGCTTATACTTGGTGGAGGCAGGAAGAATTTAAGAGAAATCTAGTTATTGAGACCCTCTCTTGGGATGCCTTTTTGGAGATTTTCAAGGACAGGTACTTTTCATAGCACATTATAATAATTCACATTGATGAGTTCCATGATCTTCACCAAAGGGGATTCATAGTATTGCAGTATGAGAGAAAGCTCCTTGAGCTCTTAGCTTACGTAGATTATATTGGAGATGAGAAGTTGAGAATTAACTATTTTCTCAAGGGGTTAAATGCTAAAATATCATGACCAGTATGCATGGAAACACCAGGAACCTTTGTGAAGCCATAGAAAAGGCATTAATAGAATAGGAGGTGCAGGGTAGATCACATGACAAATGAGATTGGTTTCAGAACTATAATCCACATCTTAGTCATCTAGATTTTAGAAACCCCATTGGATTGGGAATCATAGACACTCTTTGGGGAACATTACTAGGAATTGCCCACAGGGTCATATAGCCAGGTGGCAGCATATGGAAGCTTTAGAGATGATAGTTGGGGACATGGGTAAATACCACAAAGAATTTTTAGTTGTTGATAACTGCAAAATAGAGAATCAGGCCACAAGGATAGAGACAAAAGGTATCATTATAGGTAGTAGCATTACCATATTATTTTATTTAGGAGCTGCTGATTCATTTATTTCTCCATTGGTTGTGGAGAGTTGTGGGCTAGTGGAAACTAGGAAAGATGTTATATGGGTGGTAGATTTATCCTCAGGATCTAGAGTATCTATTACCTCTATGGTAATAGGTAACAATTGAGCTTAGGGAATGCTTAGCCTGCTCTTTGATCACTGGAGATTTTAGATATGTACTTTCTTTTATATAAGATATGTATGAACTAATGATGCTCATCCTGCTCTTTGATTAGTGGAGATTTCAGATATGTAATAGCTTTAATATAAGCTAGGTATGAATTAATGATGTTAAGGGATTGGAAGTTTGGCTTTAAATTAATACTGGTTTGGTAAATAAATTCTGATTAAATCAAAATTTTATTGCTATATTTTAATCAAATTATCCTAATTCAATTATTATCAAAATTTTGGAAAAAAAATATTACATCAACAAATTCTAATTCAATTATCATCCTTTACATAATTACAATATATAGTTATATAAATAAAATGGACACCTTCACAAAATCATTTCTCAACCTCTTTTCTATAAATGAAAACATAAATTTAAAAAATCCACGAATTGAAACTCAATTAGTACTATGATTTTTTTTTTAAAAATATTGCATCTTATTTTGTCAAGTTTAAAACATTAATTCATTTACTTCTATCACATTTCAATTCCATGCTATTTGTTAATACATAGTAGATTTTTAGATTTCAATTAAAAAATATGATTTATTTATTGAAAAAATATTTACATATGACTAAAAAATCTTATTAAATCTAATCTAATATTGAATTTGGGAAAATAATCTGATTTAATAGTGGATTTGGGAAAAAAGTCAGATTAAATTTTTTTTTTATAAAAGGACAGAGCTGAAATTTTGTTTTTTATTAAAAAAATTAAAGAAAATTTACACCTCTATTTAGTGTGGGCACCAGTAGGAAAGAATGGAGGAAAGAAAACCTCCAGTGTTTCCCAGATCTTAGTTAAGATCACAAGGAAAGAAATTGCAACATCACCATCCACAACATCAAACCACCCCCAATCCCAAAAAACCATCCCAAAAAACACAAACCACCAAAATGACATCGATACATCTCAAGAAACATAAAATAATCCCCCATAATGTTGGATGATATCAATTTTGGTTACTAATCATGTTGTTGATATTCATGTTTTGTCACTGATGTCAACATATATTTCTATGAAGTAGATAGACTGGCTACTTGACTGGAAGGAGTGTACGGACACTGTATAGATTATTCAGAATGATCAAAGTTTGATTTATGCAGAAGGATGTGTGCTAAACTTATTCCTAAGTCTCTTGGCTCTATGTTTCATATTGTGGATGTTACAGTTGATTTAGTGAAGACTATTTTTTTGGATTGTAACTGTGATTCTGGACAGAGCAAGTCTCTGTGTCTCGGGTATATCTTTCTAGAAAATATATTCCAGAAATTATGGGCTTACTGATGGACAACTGACATATGGTAGAGTGATGGGTTGAGTTCAATTGTGGTTTGGATACTGATGACGTCAGTTGTGGCGTGTATTCTGGAGAATACCTATTTCCTGGCCAACTTCAGATATGTAGCATGTGAAATTAATTATGAGCATGAATTACAGATCTGGAAGTATATGTGATGGATTGTAAATGATGTATACTTGTTATAGATATCATGTGTCTCTTACCAAGGGGCTATGTAATTATTTGTATGATGGAAATCCTTAATTGGCTGACCTAGTTAACTATGTATTAGGAAATCTTAACTGGCTGACCTAATGAATTATTGTAAGAGGGTATATATGAATGATAATTTATTGTGGAGAAGTGTGATAGAGGAAAAATGATAGAGATGTGTGGAAGCTGTGAATCTTGTTAACTGCTGGATACAAAGAAGAGTTGATGCCTTATTGGAAGTGACCAAGCAAAGACAGTTTCTATTAGACCGTTCACTGCAATGTGTATTTTATTTATACACTTGATTTGGATTGTAAATCCTTGAGGGTGACTTTAACATTCTTTGGGAAGTGTGCCTTGGTAGTGAGCCTACTATTTTCTTTGACTCCTAACACAGTCTGTCTCCTAACAGGGACTGTGTACTGTAATGTTGTAACAAGCTCCTAATAGGGCTAATTACTTTTAACAGGGATACTATACTCTCAATACATTATTTATGGGTGTTAATTCCCACTGGGGCTTTACCTTTATCAGGGTTTCCTCAACAGCAAATATTGTGTTATAATTTACATTTGAAGATTTGGTTTATAAAGTTTAAAGTTTAATAATCTATTTTACAACTGATTCACCACCCCTTGTAGTTGCCTTGTGGACTGTTATTCCAAACAATTGGTATCAAAGATAATTGTCCTTAGAGAGAAATTTTAATAGCTTGAGGTGATCCTAAAGATGACATACTATAGGAAGGATAGTCAAAATTTTGATCCTGAAAAACTTTGACAGTTGGGAGAACAATATGAGAACACATTTTATATGTCTAGGAATTGATTAATGGCTGATAACAAATAAGAAATAAAAGGTAGTGATTGAGGATGACTTAGAGAAAGCCACTGAAGATGAAATAAGCTATTTTCATGCAATATTGTTGCAAGGTAATCCTTGATTAGCGCACTATTAGAAGGAAAATTTACTAAAGTAAAAGACTTGGACTCTGCACATGAAATTTGGACAAGACTAGAAGCACTATATGTTGGAGACAAGTTTACAAAGCAAGCAAAGTTACAAAACTGGAAGACAAAGATGGAATAACTAAAGATGAGAGAGGATGAGAACATCAGAGCATATGCATAGAGAATTACTGAAGTGGTTACTAGTATTAGGAACTCTAGAGGAACTTACAATGAGGAAGAAGTGATCGCAAAGATATTGAGATCTTTGACACCTGCATATAAAACCAAGGTTCAGGCTATTGGTAAACAAATTGTTCTTTTCAATTTAACACTAAAATACCCAAAGTACTTAAGAACAATCGAATAAAATAGTTGGAAATTTTTTATTAAAAAACTAATTTCCCTTTGAATTTAAAGGTTCAGCTCCCTTATATGAATGATTTTTAGCGAATTTTGATGTTTCCTAGTCTAACAGGGGTATGTTCTTAACCCAGGAATAGAAGAGGTAAACCAAGATAAACCTATGCAGGAAATAGCTTGGGCAGGATGAATTCAACTCTAAATCTAGCCAACTCTGAGATTTCATCAATTAGATTAACTCCCAAAATTGGTAATGCATGAACTTCTACTAAAAATGTAGATGCATGACTAAAGATTAAAAATGAAATGCTCACAAATCAATCTATATCACAGAAAATGTTTCCCAACTTAGGATAACAACAGATCTTCCCCTAACTTAACTGTATCAAATCATAACACAAAAATTTTGTTCAAACATAGATTGCAAATCTAACTTCAAAGAAACGCTCATATTTAATAGAAATACTAATGAAATGCAATGCAATATTTAAAAAAATGGCATTTATATATACATGATTGACTTAGAAAAATGCTATCATTCACACCAAAATTTAGCCGACCTTTGTATTCATTTTGGAAATAGTACATATAGAGTCCAAGATTGGGTTGTTACAAAAGGGGGTAACCAAAATGGTTCAACTTCCCCAACTAGAATTTGGAACCAAAGGTTTATCAATTACAACATTGATCAAAGTTTAGTACAAAGAGAGAATCTACTTAAGCTTCGATTTCACTCCCTTTGCCTAATTTAGCTCTATAGGTAGTGACAGTTGTGATAACTTTGATTTGTTCCTCATGTTTGCTAACGTGGACATTGGTGTATCGGATGAGCCACCTAAAATGCTCCTTAGCCAGACTTTTAATTGCATCTGTCTGATCCTTTAATTCTTCCATGGCTTTATAAATACATCCACTCAATTACTGAAGCTCTGGCACTTTGTCCAAGTGGGTGGAAGATGGCTCTAATAGCTTGTCTACATAATCAGAAAATAATTTCTACATATTGGTGAGTAATATCATCTCTTTACCTTCCCCACTTGTTTGTGATTCTATATGCAAACCTTGAAGAATCTTAAAGCCTATGTTTTGTTCTTCTTTGAACTTAACGTCTACTTGCTGCAAATCCATCTCAGCCTGGATGATCATTTCAATTTTAAACACTAGACTTTGAAGTTGTTTGATTACAGGTTCATGTCCCTTTCACAGAATCTTGGCTTTCAACACCTCTTTGTTCTTCATCTTCACTGCTACATGGAACCTCACTATGCACTCCTGACACTTCACTCTCTCAGATGCTAGAGTTTGCAAATTCTTCTCGATGTTATTCCTTTCTATCTCCAACCTCAAGAGAAAATTATCCAACTACTTAATAATAAAAAACCCTTCAGATTTGAGTCTCTCAACCCATCCCTTAATGATCTATGTGAAGTGCCTATCTTCTTGCAACTTGGATAATATAGTTTGATTCTCCACCGCACTGGGATCAAAGGTGGTTTGGGTGCTGGGGACACTTGCAATCAGAGTGAGGAGCTATCTTATGAAATTTTTTAGCTCAGCCACTTCTGCCTTTAGTTGAACCTTGGTAGTCTTGAGCTCCTCGAGTTCTTCTTCTATCACCACATTAGTAGACTTCCACCAACCCACCTTGGTGTCATAATGAGCCAACCCCATATCAAATGACTGCAACTGAAAATCTAAAGTAGTCATATCTTTGAATCTACCTTCCTTGGTTGGCTTGGCCACTGCCATAGTGAAGTGTCCGATATCAGGGTCATGACCAGGAGTAGACATCATCTTTACTTTGTTCTGTTTACTTGTAGTGGCCTTCGGCTGAAATGCTCATGACAGAGTTTCTTTGTTGGAAATCCCTTCTTCTACCCTCTTCCTCTTGCGTTCCAAAGTATTCTCTATCCATGACTCTGCACTGGTAACTTTGTTGGTAGAAACCAACTCCTCAATGAACAACTTCCTTATGACTGGCGGTGTAGCCTTTGGTCTAGAAGTAAATGGATTTACTAAGGTAGGGGAAGAGGAAACCAATTTGGCTACTAAAGTGACCTTCTGCTTTTTCCTGGCCTCTTCTTCTGATTCTGTGCTTGAAGGAGTATCCTCGCCCACTTCCATGATCATGGGGGACCTTCACCTTGGAGAGTCTTGGGTCGAGGTGCCAACCGGTACATCTATAGTGACTACTTTTTCTGACTGCTCTAGTTATACACCCTTGGTGGGTTCCTCTATTGTTCCAATATTTGGGAGAGGACCTCCTCCACAAGTCTTCTTTGGTTGAACTTCCTTTTTCAGAGGTTCATCACCTCCACCAGCTGGTTGAGACGAACTCTTGGACATAGTTGGGAGTACTACTGAAGAATTTGTTGTGATATTGGAGGAGTCCTTTGTCGGGGTCCTTTGAGTAGGAGGCTTCCTTTCTAAACTCTTCCTTCTGCCTACTATCCATTCAACCCACTACTCTATCCTCTTATAAATACCACTCATTAGGGTCTGCAAGTCACCGTCGGCTTGGTCTAACATGGGCTCGAAACTAATGGAGAGAGGATTGATCTTCTTAAGATAGGTATTATCATACATGCGCTTGCCGTCATCTAGTAGGCCCTCGACTGCAAAATTGACCTTGAACTTTTTGATTTGTTCAACAGTTAATCTGGCATAAAATCTATCTCTACTCTCTAGATAATATCTAGAATTGGCCCAATAGTCTTCAATGTCATATAAATGATGGATAGCTTGGCTCATTTGTAGATAATCACAAGCATAATTAACTGGATCATATTGTGGCCTCAGAACATCATAGGTTTCCAATGAAAACCTCTTGGAGAATGCCTTTAGGACATTCTTCACCTCAGACCGGGAGGCACAACTGTAGGCTTCGATAGTCATGGGGAAGTTGTAGCCTTTCTTCTTGGCATCAAAACATATCAAATTCACTTGCAGCAGTTGCCTCATAACCTCCACTAGCATGATCATATCCATAGGATATCTAGGCAGCTTCAAAGGAAAGTCATCAAAACTTGCAAGACGAAGGTATGAGAAATCTCTGAATTGAATAAAATAGCATCCAAATTGGTTGATGAAAGCCATGGATTTAGGGGAGAATATCCTTTCTGGATAGCCTTGTTTTTCCCTACACAATCTCATTCTAAGTGCATCATTAACCCGAAGGTATTCTGCACAACTATTGTGTAATTGTAAAGAGGGGAAAAATTCATAACTCTTAACATCATCAGGAAATTCATCTAATCTAGGAAGCCGTGGCCAAATGTGGATTATTACTATAATATACAATAGGACTGAAGACATATAAAATTGATTCTGGCACTTAGCTCTATCTAGGGCCTCTGAGAGATTTTCACTTACCATAAGGGCCCAATCAATGAAATGGTGTTGGGAATAGATTACCTAAACTAGGAAGAAGTGATAATCAACAAAATTGAGTGCCTCACTCTCACCTCTAATCTAGTAGAGTAACACCAGAATGTCTATGATCTCTGGCTTCAGATTAGTGTCATATAGTGTCTTCAGTAGCTTCCCTTTGGCGCTCTTGGGTTCTTGAAACCATGCTTTCATTATCTCCTTCTTCCAAGTTGACTTTTTGGTAATATATTTAGTAACCGCCTGACTATATGTCATTTATGAATACTCAGCTTGCTCTGGGATGCGAAGCAAGTTATAGACCAATTCTTTGTCAATGGATAGCAGCAGTGTATCATTGGGCAAGAGGATTTTCCTGGCATCTAGGTTGTGTCAAGCGATACATTCCTAGATAAATTCTGGGGCTTGAACAACCATAGGAAAACTAACAGACTCAACTAATCTACTCTCCTTCAGCTTCTTAGTGATGGGATACATCTGGTCTACTTTTACTCTATTCTAGAAGTTTTGCATATAAAATAACTTCAGAGACGTATCTAAAATCTTATGCCATTCAGAAGTAATGCCATTCATTGCGTCGAATCCCATGAATCTAGAATCCATACTTCAAATGATTTGATTCGAGAATGAAGAATATATTTTAAGAATGCAGGGGCAAAGGAAAACCTATATCAAAGGCTTCGAATTCAAGCAATTTGTTAAGAAAATAGTAACTCATGTTGGCAATGGTCAACTGATCTTATAACTTTTGAATTTTTTACCATTTAACAGCCGACTTCCCGCGCCACATGAATTAAAAGACCTCAATATTAATGAAATAGTCTGTTATGAAGTAAAATAACTTTATTTGAATTAATTAACTTTCTCTTATGGACCATTAAGAAATGTCTTTTCACTTTAGTAACCGAAATGGTAACTTTTTTGAGGTATCGGAAAATTTCCTTTCTACTTCTCCTTTGGGTGGAGAAGTACTTTTGGAGTACTCTCAATTCAAAAATCTTCCAAAGGGGAAATTTGGTTTGCGAGGATGCCCAAATTGGTATGTGTTGATTTCATCTGCCTTCTTTATGTCTCAGATTCTCTATGAGATAGATTCTTCCTTGAAATCAATTTATTTTAATGGCATTGTGGGAAACATACTCTGTGGGTTGAAACCAACCTGTAGGAGCAATGGAGAAGTCATTTTCCACTTTTTTTCTTTCAGACTTATTCCTTAGATTTTTTTCTATTTAATCATTCCTCTTGAATTTTATGGGTGTAGCTCTGACACCGTAGTCCTTCTAAGATTAAGGGATCCATTTTAGAACTGCACCACCTGTTGAGACATCACTTGGTAGTCATCAGTGGAAGATGCACCCTACTGATGATTTTTCACCTATGGAGAAGCCCAAACCCAATTTTCCACCAAGCTGGAAAATGAAGAGTTATGTCTAAATACTTCAATGGCATGTAAAACCAATATTAGAAATATTCAAACCATGGCCTTTACTGGATTGGGAACTTAACCTACCCAAAGAGAACACATCTCAAATATATATTCCCTCTGGGTCACAACTGAGAGAAATCAAAATTGGGAAATTCGGTAAAGGTATCCTATATTAAGGGGATAGCTAGACTTAGACGCAAGACTCACATGAAAATTTTAGGACCACTACTACACCTCGAACATCCAATTTTGTATGAAGGTATGCAGGCCAAAAGTGGGGGAACAGTTGGCTCTATCTGGGGACTTGGACATTCACATGTCCAAGCAAGGAACTCAAGTCTCTGGTTTTGCAAGGCTCAATAAAAGGCGGCTCACAAAAAAACTAAAGTAAGACATGAAAAGGAAAGCAGAAAGGAAGCCTAGATAGGAAAACAAAAGTAGGAACTAAATGTAACTATTGTACAATACAGGGGTTACCTATTTTCAATTCAGATCTAATAGAGCTTTAAATCCTAACCATTATATGTCACGGGTAGTGCTTCACCATATGGATATGCCAATTTGAACGAATTCTTCTCAAACACTTGATGAATCTTGAAAGGCCCTTTCCACAGTGTTTTTAATTTTACATGCATGCCTTTGGGTGCCCTGCATTTGTCCCATAACAACACCATGTCTCCCTCCATGAATTTTTGGGGTCTGCTCTTTTTATCAAACAAGTTCTTCACATGCATCTGATGTCATGTGATATGGTCAACCATTCTCTCCCTTTCTTCTTCTAGTTTGTTAAGGTACAGGATCCTCTTTTCTAAACCATCTTCATATATTCCATCCTCTACTGGTGTCCTTATTTTGCAAGTAGCTAACTCTAATGGTAACGAAAGCTTGGCTTCTACTTTGTAAATGAGTTCAAAAGGAGATACACCAATGGCTCTTTTGGGAGTCACTCTATCTACCCAGAGGGCTTCATAGATATTCTTGTGCCAAGTTTTCTAGTTGTCTGTTACAATCTTTTTCATGATGTTTACCAAATTTTTATTGCTAGATTTCACTTGAATGTTTCCTTGAGGGAAATAATCAGATGAGTGCCTGATCATGATGCCATACTCAAAGAAAAATTCTATAATTTCTTTAGAAGAAAAGTACGTTGCATTATCCATAACTAACTTATTAGGCACGCCGAATCTTACCAGAATGTTTTCTTTGATAAACTCACATACTACTTCCAAATTAGTTCTCTTGGTTTCTTTTCCCTCTACCCATTTCATGAAGTAATCAGTCACAGTGATTATATACATATGACTTGCGCTGAACATGGGGTTTATAGGGCCAATAAAATCAAGACTTGATTGCTGAAAATGACCTTCAATTACCACTGGTCTTAGGGGTAGTGCTGCCAACTATGGCTTTCTGATAAACCTTTTGCATTTATCACACCTCGCTACCCAATGGTATGCATCTCTAAACATTCATGGATAGTAATAACATTGTCTTAGAATCCTAAATGTAGTGATCAATGAGGATAAGTATCCCCTACAAGCTTCATCATGAAACACCTTTAACAACTTCTCTTGCTGTTGTCTGTCGACACACCAGACGAAAGTTCACTCTATAGATCTCTTGTACAATCTATCTTCTGAGATCACATATTTAGAAGCTTTTAGTTTCAGGTCTCTTATTTTCTTTGGAGTTAACCCCTTAGGGAATTCACCATATGTCAAGAAACACACAATATTTTCAAACCAAGGGTCTTGCATACTTACTGCCAAAACTAAGTGTACAGCTTCTGGGTCTTTGTCTATTCAATTTTCTACCATTGCCTTGCACAGTGCATTTCCCCTCACCATCTTGGTGGGCTTGATATCTATGTCATACTCTTGGGTTTTAGCTACCCATGCTCCCCTGTTATTACATCCTACATCCTTTTGAGTCAGTATACTTTTTACCGCAATATCAGGCACATACACTAGAGAGTGAGAGTGTAAAATGTAAAACCTGAAATTCTTCAAAGCCTTTACCACTGCGAATGCATGTTTTTTAGTCTGAGAGTATCTTAGCTCATGATTTTTCAGAGGTGTTCTCATAAAAGAAATGGGGGCCTGAATCCCCTCTTCATTCTCTTGCATGAGAATGGCTGATAGGGTATGCTCAGAAGAGTAACAATAGATTATAAAATCTTTCTTATAGTCTAGGTGACATAGTGAGGGGGTGTTAGCTATGACATTCTTTATGATTTTGAATTCTTTTTTACCAGGATCATTCCATTTGAAACTTACATTTCCTTTCATCATATCTACTATGCATTTAGTGATTTCAGAAAAATATGGGACAAATCTCCTGAGAAAGTTTACCTGGCCGAAAAAATGATTTCAGCCAAGTTTTGTTTACAGGTAAACTCAATTGTTTGATTGCTCTTACCTTTTCTAGGTCGATCATTATGCCTTCTTGGGAGACAATGTGACCCAAAAATTTCCCCTCTGTCACATAGAAAACTGACTTCTTGGGATTCAGAGAAATCCCATCTTCCTGACATCTTTGTAATACTCTCTTTAAGTCATTTATGTAATCTATTCTTTTCTTAGAAAATATAGTAAGATCGTCCAGGTACATACCAATGATTTTGTTCTTCATATCACTGAAGAAAAGGTCCATACCTCTCTAAAAGGTATCCCTGACATTGATTAATCTGAATGGCATTCTATGGTATGCGAAGGTGCCCCATGGAGTAGTGAAAGCCATTGTATGTTGGTCTACTTTCTCAACCTCAATCTTGTTATACCTTGAGAAGCCGTCTAACATTGACATCATTTTGGCTCCAGCCATGATCTGCAAGAGGTGATCCATATTGGGGACTGTGTAATTGTCCTTCAAGGAGGATTGATTAAGGTTTCTGAAATCAACATAGATTCTTAATTCTCCATTCTTCTTCCTCACTGGCACTATATTTGCTAGCTAGGTAGAATGGTGAATAGGGTATATCCTTGCTTTGAGCATTTTATCAACTTCTCTAAATATAGAATCAATGACCTTGGGGTTGTAATTCCTTTCTTTTTGTCTAAATGGAGTTGCCTCAGGTTTCAAAGGAATTTGGTGTTTGAACTTCCCGTTCATAAAGCTTTTCAAATCTTCATAACTCCAGGCAAAAATGTCTTGGTATTCTAGGAAGAGTTTCCCAACCTCTTCCCTCTCATTTTTCAGTGCAACATTTCCCGATGTTGATAATCTTGGGATCCTTCTTAGTTCCTATATTCATCCCCTCATATTCACCAGTGGTAGGACCTCTCTTGATTCTCTTCTTCTTAACAAAGGTGTCATGCCTATTGAAAAGCTTCTCAAGAGTGACCAAATGTGGGGGGATGATGTTACCTTGTAACTGGATGACATCAGACTTATCTCTCTTTTTCTTGTCCTGATGGTCTCCTTTATTTCTATTATGGACATCTTTATGGAAGGTTCCACCACTTTCTAGGAAATGAAGGAGGTTTTGGTCATCTCTGAACACTTGCCAATATTCTATATTACCCAACACAAATGGTCAATATACAATCTCCACTTGGTAATTCTTATCTTTGAATTCTAGGTGAGGGAGGAGTAGCAAAGCTGACACAGCCAAGGAGTCTTCCTTGGCATTTAATTCTCTCAGCACATTTTCAATAAATAATGCATCCAGTGCCTCTATTTCATCCCATACTTTGTTTTTGTAATTCTTTAATCTATGATTTTTTTACAGATTATTTATTCTTTACTTAAATGCATGATTAGCTCAGCATCACCACAAGCTCTCAAGATCTTCACACCTTTTTCCTTTGCAACAATAATCCCTAACAGGAGGGCCTCATATTCTACAGTATTCTTGGTGTTTCCTAACTCCAATTTCTAAGCCATGGGTTTGCATACTCTATCTGGTGATATCAAGATCACACCTGCACCAAATCCTGAAGATGTACAACTGCCATCAAATTCAAGGGTCTAGATCTGTGGTGGTATTTATTTAGTGGAAAATTGCTTTTCCTCTTCTCCAGATTCCATTTCCTCATTGTGGTCATCAGTAAACAACATATAGTTACCAAATTCCAATTCTTGGTATAGAATTTGGGCTTTAGGGTTGTCAGATTTTTGTACTGCAAACTTATCTTTCTCCTCCGAGACCAATCTAAACTTTTTATTGCCTACTGGGATTAAAGCTTGAGACCAATCCCACTTTATCTCCCCTCCAAGATCTCTACAAAAAATTTGGCTTAATAGTAAACTGTAACTAGCAGGTATATTAGCAACAAGGATTGTTAGCAACATCTTCTTCTCAGGGTGTGCCACCAGGCCCACTTGAGCATGTTTAATTTGACCAAAAGAGGTACTTTATTGGAATCCATAGAATAACATCTACCATGGGCTCCGGTGAGAGTGAGTCCTAGAAATTTAGCTACAGTTGATGACATGACAGTATCTAAGGCTCCAGAGTCTATTATGCAATTGCTTAACTTGCAACCATTAATATATAATGACACATAGAATCGGTTAGGCTTTTAGTCTGAGAAGGTGGAAAAAATAGAAGGTTCTCCTTGCTTATTTGGTTATGCAAATATAGACTCATTTTCTATAGTAGTCATGAGATTTTGGTTTAACTCTGGATTTCCTTCTTTACAAAAGTCTAGTAGCTTTTGCAATTCTATACGATTAAACTTAAGGTAGTCTATAGGGGAAATTTAAATTTTGGAATCTCTACAGGATTGAATAATGTCAAAAGAGCTTTGGTCCTTACCTGGTTGTAGAATTCTCACTCCTTGATTGACTTCCTATTCTTAGAATAGGAAGTAGATGCTTCATTATTTTTAAGAGGAGGTGTTGAAGCAGGGATTTTAGCCTTCTGACTCTGGTTCAAGATTGTATAAGAGGTCCCGTCTAAGGTAGTGTAACATGTTTCTCCTAGCTCTGATTCTGATTCATACTCTAAATATAAGTTTTTAGAGTCGCCATGCGAGTATGAATCTGGTTCATCTTCGGATACTCCAGCATTCCACTCATCAGTTTGATGCATTTTCTAGGCATGAGCTACATTAGGGAAGCTCTCTCCATCATGATCAGTAGTTAGGTGGAAGGCACACATGTTTCCTTTTTCAGGAGGAGCTTCTATAGCTAGCCTCTCTGGTGGAGCAGTTAACTGTAATGCCTTTCCATCAGCATTCCTTCCCTCATTGTTTCTCCCAGGTTGATCCTAAAAGTTTTGCGAGCAGGGATTATTAAATCTAGGCAGTTATCTCTTGAAGGCAATAAATTCATTGGAAAATTCTTGAATCATCTCATCTGATGACGTAGTATTTCTACTAGTAGTCCTAGATTATATCTCTCTTTTCCATTTCCCTGATGAGATTATATGGTCCTCATGTTCCACAACAGTTCTCTGTTTGGCATCCAAATTCGCAGGGTTCATCCTTCTTAGATCATAATTGATGTCTGGTGGCATAGCACTTATGAAGAATGTATTCAAATTTCCCATAGTAGGCCTGTTAGTTACTAGAATACGATTTACAATCTTGTTGAATTTAGCTATAAAATCCCTCATACTGATAGAGGGTTCTTTCTAGATGGAAGTTAATTGCGTCAATAGGGCATGCTCATCTTCAATAGTTTTAAACCTTCTTTCAAAGGAAGCCCTCATGGAAACCCAATCAGTGATGGAAGAGTTAGGTAAATTGTGAAACCAATCGGTGACACCCTAAAAAAGCATCTAAACAAATAGTCTGACGGCCACATCCTTGTCTCATACTACTAGGATATTGACTGAAGCAAAGAATGCAGCAATGTGCTCATCTGTAGATACTTTCCCGTTGCCTGAAAATTTTGGAAAGTTCTTTCTAGAGCCAGAAGGGAGAGGATTATATGCTGCGAATTGGAGAGGTCCGACTGCGACATCCCAGGGAAGTTCCATAGCTACTTGGGGTAGGTAGGGTGTTAAATTGATAACAGGAGGGGCAACAACATCGTGTAGAGTTAACACTTGGTAAGTGGTGGAAAATTGAGTAGTTTGTTTAGGAGGTGAAGAAGGTCTACTCTAACTCCTTGTAGTTCTATTTCCTCGGTCAGGTGCTTCTAAAAGGGCAAAGTTAATGTCTGCAAGTCTCTCAAAGACTAGGTCTGTGTTACCTTCTTTTCTTGTACTCTTGAGAAATATTTTAGACTCCAGATTTTCAACTTAATTTTTTAGCCTAGTTTCACACTCTACTTGGCATTTTACCCTTCTTAAATTTCTCCTCTAGATGGCTTCTTCAAGTTCTTCTGATCTAGCTTCTTCTTTCTCTAGCACAAGAGTGGCACTTCTATAATTCTTGGTTCTTTTTATGTATCTCCACACAAAAGTATTTAATGAGGAAATGAGATCTTCTTGATCATCTTGGAATCCAATATTGGGTTGGAGCACAAGGATTATGTTTTCATGGAGAAGCACCATCTTTCTCCATGATATGCTTCTGGTATAACGATTGTTTGTTTCCCCAGTAGAGTCACCAAAAATCTATTGGTAAACAGATTGTTCTTTTCAATTTAACCCTAAAATACCCAAAGTACTTAAGAATAATCAAATACAGCAGTTGGAAAATTGTTATTGAAAAACTAATTTCCCTCTGAATTTAAAGGTTTATCTCCCTTATATGAATGATTTTCAGTGAATTTTGATCTTTCCTAGTCTAACAGGGGTATGTTCTTAACCCGAGAATAGAAGAGGTAAACCAAGCTAAACCTAGGCAGGGAATAGCTTAGGTAGAATGAATTCAACTCTAAATCTAGCCAACTCTAAGATTTCATCAATCATAATAACACCCAAAATTGGTAGTGCATGAACTTCTACTAAAAATGTAGATGCAGGACTAAAGATTAATAATGAAATTCTGACAAATCAATCTATATCAAAGAAAATGTTTCCCAACTCAGGATAACAATAGATCTTCCCCTAACTTAACTATATCATATCATAATATAGAAATTTGGTTCGAACATAGATTGCAAATCTAACTTTAAAGAAATTTTTGGATTCAATAGAAAGACTAATGAAATGTAATGGAATAGTTAAAAAAATGGCATTCAGATATACATGATTGACTCAGTAAAATGCTATCCTTCACACCAAAATTTAGCTGACCTTTGTATTGATTTTGGAAATAGTACATATAGAGTCCCATATTGGGTCATTAAAAAAGGGGGTAACTAAAATGGTTCAACTTCCCCAACTATAATTGATAACCAAAGTTTTATCCGTTACAACATTGATCAAAATTTAGTTCAAAGAGAGAATCTACTTAAGCTTTGATTTTTCTCCCTTTGCCTAATTAAGCTCAATAGGTAGTGACAACTGTGGTAACTTTGATGAGTTCCTCATGTCTATGAGCGTGGACATTGGTGTATCAGATGAGCCACCTAGAATGGTCCTTAGCCACACTTTTAATTGCATCTGTCTGTTCCTTCAATTCTTCCATGGATTTATAAATACATCCACTCAACTGCTGAAGCTCTGGCACTTTGTCCAAGTGGGTGGAAGATGGATCTAACAACTTTTCTACATAATCAGGATATGATTTCTACATATTAGCCATTCCTATAATTTCTCTACCTTCCCCACTTTTCTATGATTTTGTATGAAAACCTTGAAGAATCTTAAAGCCTTTGTTCTATTCTTCTTTGACCTTAACGTCTACTTGCTGCAAACCTGTCTCAGCCTGGATGATCATTTCAATTTTGAACTCTAGACTTTGAAGCCATTTGATTAGAGGTTCATCTCCCTTTTGCAGAATCTTGGCTTTCAACGCTTCTTTGGTCTTCATCTTCACTACTACATGGAGCATCATTATGCACTCCTGACACTTTTCTCTCTAAGATGCGAGAGTTTGCAATTCTTCTCAATGTTATTCCTTTCTGTCTCCAACGTCAAGAGAGTGTTACCGAACTTCTCGACAATAACCAACCCTTCATATTTGAGTCTATATCCCCATCCCTTGCTGGTCTATGTGAAGTGCCTATCTTCTTTCAACTTGGCTATTATAGCTTGATTCTCCACTGCACTGGGATCAAAGCTGGTTTGGATGCTAGGGACACTTGCAATTAGAGTGAGGAGCTGTCTTATAAATTTTTTCAGCTCAGCCTTTTCTACCTTCAAGTGAACCTTGGAAGTCTTGAGCTCCTCAAGTTCTTCTTCTATCACCACATTAGTAGACTTACACTAGTCCACCTTGGTGTCATGACGAGCCAACCCCATATCAAATGACTGCAACTAAAAATTTAAAGTGGTCATATCTTTGAATCTACCTTCCTTGGTCAGCTTGGCCACTTCCATAGTGAAGTGTCCAGTCTCAGGGTCACGACCTAGAGTAGACATCATCTTTAATTTCTTCTTTTTACTTGTAGCAGCCTTGGGATGAAAGGCTCGTGATAGAGTGTCTTTTCTAGAAATTCCTTCTTCCACCCTCTTCCTCTTGCGTTCCAGAGTATTCTCTATCCATCAATCTGCGTTTGTAACTTTTTTGGCAGAAACCAACTCCTCAATGAACAACTTCCTTATGACTGAGGGCGTAGCCTTTGGTCTAGAAGAAATTGGATTTACCAAGGTAGGAGAAGAGGACACCAATTTGGCTACTGAAGTGACATTCTTCTTTTTCCTCGCCTCTTCTTCTGATTTTGTGGTTGAAGGAGTATCTTTGCCCACTTCCACTATGACGGGGGACCCTCACCTTGGAGAATCCTAGGTTGAGGTGCCAATTGGTACATCTACAGTGAATTATTTTGCTGACTACTTTGGTTCTGCACCCTTGGTGGGTTCCTTTGTTGTTCCAATATTTGGGAGCGGACCTCCTCCACAAGTCTTCTTTGGTTGAACTTCCTTTTCCAGAGGTTTATCACCTCCACTAGCCGATTGAGACAAACTCTTAGAAATAGTTGGGAGTACTACCGAATAAGTTGTTACAATGTTGGAGGAGTCCTTTTTCAGGGTCCTTTAAGTAGGAGGCTTCCTTTCTGACCTCTTCCTTCTTCCTGCTATCCATTCAACCTGTTGGTTCCTTTTCTTGCTGATATGAAAATACCCTCTAAGGGTTCACTCTATTTATCCCTAACACTGATTCAGCATAGAATAGAATAACAGAAACAAGGTTTTGAAACCTTCTGCACTTTGAGCTCCACAAAATCGAGCGGGAATACCCTTAACAACTTAGAATAATGAAATCACTAAATTATTCAAGCTTGCTATTGGTGGAATTACAGGAAATGTTCACTGTAACTTTTACTGAAACAGACCGAACTGAAAATAAAGATTTTGATTTAAATGATGATTGTCATCTCACTGAACAAAAATAGACCAGTGCTCAATCCTAGGGCATGGAGTCATATATAACTAGTTTTAAAACATCATGATTAAGGACAACAACTTAAAACAATTACAAGATCTGACACAAACATAGATATACCTTATATATCTACCTTATCACACTTAACCAAATTAATCCATCAAATTCATTCACTATCCTGAACTTTGCTGAAATATCCCTAAAGTATAT
>MU223463.1:3214676-3251548 GCA_018584345.1 Thuja plicata
TAGTTCTTTGCTAGCTCCCTAATGAGACCAATATCTACATATATATCAGGCACAATTAACTTAGCCATATTCAAGTCCCATGGATTACAGATTGGGGCTGGCTTAACCCTATTATTCCAGAAATAATAAAACAAAGAAATACCAGAATAGTCCGGGGTTATCGGGTTTCTGCATAGAGACCACTTGTCTGTCCACTCCTCCCAATCCGCGCTGTTTGTGCTTAGAGTCCCAGGTAGCAATTCTACAAATTCTTCTATGTACTTCTTTAATGGGACTTCCTTCTTTTTTCCAGACCCTTGTGAGGTGGTAGGAACGATTGCTTGGCTCATCCTGATTCTTTTGAATTCTACTGTCTCAGACGCACAACTCTAGATAAACAAGCTTTTTACTCTTCACAGAAAACTTAGAATGTAGAGATGAGAGTTGCACAGAATCCAACTCAATCATCTATACTTATAGCCATTAAGGACTGTGTCTTGTCAACTTGAATGCCACATTTCTGCACTTGTGTTTTCATCGAGATTTCATTCTGTCATAAATGCTACGATCAACTTGTACTATTAGATCCGATCTGGAAGAGAGAGTGTACACTTTTTCCCACTTGGCACTCGTTAGCCTCAAACTTGCCATGCACTTTACACTTTATTCATTTTCAGAAACATCTCTGTGAGTGAGTGACTTATCCTTGTTATCTAACTGGTCACATACTCGCCCTCCATCCTCGCTCAACTTTTCATCTCCCGCGAGTGAGCGATGACCTAGCTCTTGACTTAATCTCAAGTCTATCGCGTACTCGTTGTTCATCATGCTTTCGCTTTTCATTTCCCGCAAGTGAGCGATTCTTTCTTTTGTTTCTTATCGCACTCTCGCGAATTCATCTTTTATGTTATTTGAATCTGGGTGACTGAGTGAGAATGCATCCTTTCTTTCATTTTTTACTCAATCGCACACTCGCAAACCTTTTAGAATGCACATTTTGATTTGGGCGACTGAGCGATGCTTTTCTCTCTTCTTCTCGTCGCATACCCGCGAGCTGATTTCCTTTTGCCCTTGGTGACTGAGCGACTGAGCGACACTCATTTTCTTCAACTCATACTCTATCCAATTGCTCACTCGCTCTCCTTTTATTTCTTCTTTTATCCAACGCGCGAGTGAGTGATGCAATATTTTTTTTCTCAGTCACAGATTCACGAGCTCAGAAACTTTAATTCATTTTAGACTGCGAGTGCGCAATTGCTCAATATTTCACCTTAGTCACCCAGTTACGAGATATGTTTCTTTCTTCTCTTCTGCTTGGTGACTGAGCGATGACCTTCTCCTTTGGCTCATCGCACGCTTGCAGGCTCCAAAATTTCATTTCATTTCATATCGTGAGTGCGCGAATGCTTCACTTTTTCCCTTGTTGCTCACTCGCGAGCTCTTTTCTGATCATCTGCATTGACTAGCGAGTGCGCGACATCATTCTTTCTCTGCTCGTCGCATGCTCGTGAGCTGACTTTTCATTACCTCAAAGCTTCAGCGACTAAGCGAGGCATTTAAATGGGTTCTTAGTCGCTCGGTCGCGGACTATCACGGAACTTGATAAGTACTTGTGCGACTGGGCGATGCACATATCATCTCCTTGTTTTATATCTTGGTCACGCACTTGCTCTGCATAAAACAACATGAGTTAAACCTATGCGAGTAAGAGAAAACTACATGACATGACCTCGTCATGCTCTCGCGCAACTCAAAACATTGATATGAGTTTGATGCGACTGTGCGACCGCTTAAGTTTCAACAATACTCGCTCAGTCGCGGAGCATAAAATATACAGCACAAATTTCCAGCGACTGCGTGATAGACATGACCTTAGCTCATCGCTGACTCGCTAACCTTTGAGTTAACTTCAAAAAATCTCGCGACTGCGCGATAAACCTCTACAAACATAAGACCCGCTCACTCGCAGAAAGATGATTAGTTAACTTGGGCTCATCGCGATTGCGCGATACATAATTTTATTACTTGTCGCCCACTCGCAGGCATACTGAAACTTGACTCAAATAGCTCGCGACTGTGTGATTAACCTTTTCATCTACAGCTCATCGCCTACTCGCACAACTTAAAAACCTTATAATAAAATCGATGCGACAAAGCGAATAAAGATGAAATATGACTTCAAAAAGTGATTGACTCATTTTGAGCGGTAAAACCAAGATTTTGAAAACAAGAAAGCCCGGGAAAATGATAAGACCAAGGGATTCAAAAAATTTTTGATACAGTGCTAACACAACCCACTACTCTATCCTCTTATAAATACCACTCATTAGGGTCTGCAAGTACCCAATGATTTGTTCTAACATGGGCTCATAACTAATGGGGAGAGGCTTGATCTTCTCAAGATAGGTATTATCATACATGTGTTGGCCATCATCTAGTAGCCCCTTGACTGCAAAATTGACCTTGAACTTTTTGATTTTTTCAATGGTTAATCTGGCATAAAATCTGTCTCTACTCTCTAGATCATCTCTACAATTGGCCCAATAGTCTTCAATGTCATCTACATGATGGATAGCTTGGCTAATTTGTAGATAATGATGAGAATAATTAAGTGGATCATATTGTGGGCTCAGAACATCATAGATTTCCAATTAAAACCTTTTGGAGAATGCCTTTAGGACATTCTTCACCTCAGTCCGGGAAGCACAACTGTAGGCTCTGATAGTCATGGGGAAGTTGTATCATTTCTTCTTGGCATTGGTACATATAAAATTCACTTGTAGTGCTTGCCTCATCACCTCCACTAGCACAATCATATCCATAGGATAACTGGGCAGCTTCAAAGGAAAGTCATCAAAACCTGCAAGATGAAGGTATGAGAAATCTCTGAATTGAATAAAATAGCATCCAAATTGGCTAATGAAATCCATGGCTTCGAGGGAGAATCTCCTTTCTAGATAGCCTTGTAGCTCCCTACACAATCTCATTATAAATGCATCATTAACCTGAAGGTATTCTGCATAACTATTGTGTAATTATAAAGAGGGAAAAAATTCACAACTCTTAACATCATCAGGAAATTCCTCTAATCTAGGAAGCCCTGGTGAAATTTTGATTGTTGCAAGAATATACAACAAGACTGAAGACATATAAAATTCATTCTTGTTCTTAGCTCTATCTAGAGCCTCTAAGACATTTTCACTTACCATAAGGGCCGAATCAATGAAATGGTGATGAGAATAGATTATCTGAACCAGGAAGAAGTGATGATCAACAAAATTGAATGCCTCACTCTCACCTCTGATCTTGTGGAGTAACACCAGAATATCTATGATCTCCAGCTTCAGATTAGTGCCATATATTGTCTTTGGTAGCTTCCCTTTGGCGCTCTTGGGTTCTTGAAACCATGATTTCATTATCTCCTTCTTCCAAGTTGACTTTTTGGTGATATATTCTGTCACCGCCTGACTGTATGTCATTTTTGAATACTCGGCTTGCTTTGGGATGCAAAGTGAGTTCTAGGCCGATTCTCTGTCAATGGAAAGAAGCATCGTATCATTAGGCAAGTGGATTTTTCTGGTATCTGGGTTGTATTGGGTGATGCATTCCTAGATCAATTCTGGGGCTTGAATAGGCACAGGAAAACTCATGGCCTCAACTAATCCACTCCCCTTCAGCTTCTCAGTGATGGGATGCATCTAGTCTTCTTTTTGTTTGTTCTATAAGTTGTGCATATCAAAGAACTTCAGAGACCTATCTAAAATCGTATTCCATTCAGAACTAATGTCATTCATTCCGTCAAATCCCATGAATCTGGAAGCCATACTTCAAATGAATTGATTTGAGAATGAAGAATATCTTTTTAGAATGCAGGGGAAAAGAAAAACCAGTATGAAAGGCTTCAAATTCAAGAATTTTTTTAAGCAAATAGTAACTCATGTTGGAAATGATCAACTGATCTTATAAATTTTGAATTTTTTACCGTTTAACAGCTGACTTCCCGTGCCACACGAATGAAAAGACCTCAATATTAATGAAACAGTCTGTTATGAAGTAAAAAAACTTTATTTGAATTAATTACCTTGCTCTTATAGGCCATTAAGAAATGTCTTTTCACTTTAGTAACCACAACAGTAACTTTTCTGAGGTAGCGGAAAATTTCCTTTCTACTTCTCCTTTGGGCGGAAAAGTACTTTTGGAGTACTCTTAGTTCAAAAATCTATCAAAGGGGAAATTTGGTTTGTGAGGATGCCCAAATTGGTATGTGTTGATTTCATCTACCTTCTTTGTATCTTCGATTCTCTATGAGATAGATTCTTCCTTGAAATCAATTTATTTTAATGCCATGGCGGAAAACATACTCCATGGGTTGAAACCCACCTGTAGGAGCAATGGAGAAGTCATTTTCTAATTTTCTTCTTTTAGACTTATTCCTTAGTTTTTTCTCTATTTAATCATTCCTCTTAACTTTTAGGAGTGTAGCTCTGACACCATAGTCCTTCTAAGCTTAAGGGATCAATTTTAGAACTGCACCTCCTCCTAAGACATCACTTGGTAGTTGTCGGCGGAAGATGCACCTTGCTGATGCTTTTCTGTCGATGGAGAAGCCTGAACCCAATTTTTTGCCAAGCTAAAAAATGAAGAGTTATATCTAAATACTTCAATTGCATGTAAAACCAATGTTAGAATTCTTTGAACCATGGCCTTTACCGGATTGGGAACTTAACCTACCCAAAGAGAACACATCTCAAATATATATTCCCTCCGGCTCACAACTGAGAGAAATCAAAATGGGGAAATCCAATAAAGGTCTCCTATCTTAAGGGGATAGCTATACTTAGACGTAGGACTCACATGAAAATTTTAGGACCACTAGTATACCTCGAACATCCACTTTTGTCTAAAGGTATGCTAACCAAAAGTGGGGCAATACGGGCTATAGAAGACATCATACCTTTAACACCAAACTTCACAAAAGAAATATTGATTGGAAAACTAACTAAATTTGAAGCCATGGAATTGGGAGACACTTTACCTAAGGTTGAGTCAGCCTTCAAAGCAACTGTGTACAAAAGCAAAAGAATCTTACCTAGAAAGGCAAGTACAAGCAATAGTGACCTGAGAGAAGAACTTGGAGCCTATGCTGATGAATGGGAACAAATACAAGAAGAAGAAAGGAAGCTAGATGATGTCATGGCACTAATTGCTAGAAGAGAAAAGTGAGGTAAGGTTAAGTTTGAAGGAAAATTACCTTTGAAATTTTTTTCATGTAACAAGATCGGTCACTTTGCATCTAGATGCCCTACAAGAATTCCAAAGTACAAACCTAATTTTTTCAAATCTAAGTTCTCAAAGGACAAATAATGTTATTATGCTAGTGAAGGTATATTTGATGATGAGGATGGAGACTATGATGAAATTGGATTTATTTCTATTAAGGATGATGAACCTATACATGAAGAAAAATCCTTAGTATCCTGAGTTGAAAAGAAACTTGAATGGGTCCTATATAGTGGTTGTTCACATGATATGACTGGGGATAAAAACACATTTTTGAGTTCTAAAAGACATGATGGTGGTGTTGTTATATTTGGTGACAACAATCCTAAAATTATTGTTGGAATTGGATCTATTTCTTTGTATGGAAAGACTAACACTGACAATGTACTACTTGTTGATGGACTTAAGACGAACTTGTTGAGTGTTGGACAACTAGTGGACAAGGGTTATCAACTGAACTTCATCAATAGAAAATTCTCTATCAAGAGTAAAATAGGAGACTTGATAGCATTTAGTACTAAATCCAGAGGTAATCTATTTGAACTGAACACATCTGAAGCTTCTTGTTTTACTACAAAGGTTGATCAAAGTTGGTTATGGCACTGAAGATTTTGTCATGTAAATTTTGATAACATTGTGAAGGAAAGTATGAAAAAAGAAGTACGAGATCTACCTAGAATTGTAAAGCCATCTAACACTATGTGTAGAGAATGTGTTATGGGGAATCAGACTAGAAGCACTTTCAAGAGAAAATCTTATTCAACAAAAGGAATGTTGGATCTGGTGCATACAGATCTATGTAGTCCTACAAGAACAAGATCATACTATGGTAAAAGGTATTTTATACTTTTTTTTAAGACTTTTCTAGAATGATGTGGGTTACATATTTGAGAGATAAATCTGAAGCATTTGATAAGTTCAAGTTATTCAAGGAAAAAGTTAAGAATGAATATGGTGTAAAGATGAAGTGTTTGAGATCAGACAGAGGAGGAGAGTTTACATCAGAGCTGTTTAACACATATTATGAAGAAAATGGAATACATAGATAGACTTCAGCCTCTAGAACTCCACAACAGAGTGTGATAGCAGAGCGAAGAAACATAACCATAGTAGATGCTACAAGGACTATGTTGCTAGAAGGACATGTGTCACATGTTCATTGGAGAGAAGCAGTTGGCACTATTATATATACATTGAATATAATTTAGATCAAAGAAGGTACAGGTAAAACTCCCTATGAATTAGGGTTTGATCATACACCTACTATGAAATATTTCCAAATATTTGGTAGTAAATGTTTTAATCTGAGATTGAGGAAATTGATTGAAAGCATCATTGTGAGGATAGATGAAAAGTTTCAAATTCAAGAAAGAATATATGATTGTGGTCAGATAACATAAAAAAAAGAGGTTTCTTCTGAACCTGAAGGACCCCTGATGATCGAGAATGAGATTGAAGAAGAATAATATACTCAAGCTATTGAGATATTAAAAACACCAAGGTATGTCAAGAAGAACCATCCTGAAGATCAAATTATTGGTGATGAAAACAAAGGGATGATGAGTAAATCAAAATCTAGAGATGAAATTTGTTTGATTTCTCAAGTTGAACCAAAAACTACTAATGAAGCATGTAGAGATGAATCTTGGAGTAAAGCTATGGATGAAGAAATAGAACAAATAAAGAAAAACAACACTTGGGAATTGGTTCCAAGACCTAAGAACAAAAATGTGATTGGCACTAAATGGGTTTTCAGAAACAAGATAGATGAGGAAGGCACAGTGGTAAGAAATAAGGCTAGAGTGTTCTATAAAGGCTACTCACAACAAGAAGGCATCTATGATAGATGTAATCTCCTAGGTGTGCTCACACAACTCCCAAGATAGGACCTAATTTGTTACTATCCAAATTTAGGTTCCTAATTCCAATTTAGGAGCTTCCTAAGTATATGGAAACTCTATCCAAGACTCCTCCCAACTCTTCTCAGAGAGTTACAATGTTGTGTTTTCACCTTGGATGACAACTATCTCAATTTTGTCACAATAATTTCTACATACCAATACTCTCCATGCTACATGGGAAATGTAGGCACTTGTGATGTCCTTCCTGCATCCAAACAACCCACAATCCATAAAGTTTTAGACCCAAAATGGTCAATTTCTTGAATGATCTCCAAAATTTCCTATTAGGCCTAGTAGTCCTATTAGCCCTATTTAGAGGGTTTTTTTGGATTAACTCCAAAAAATTGCTCTTGACCCCCAAAACTAACATGTGATCTAGATTCCCTTTATGAAGACCTAAAGGATTTCTAAGGTCTTGGGTCCCCAAATCATTTGTACACCACTATCCTTGAAATTAGGGCTTTTACACCTAATTTAGCTCTTTATAAGCTATGCTCTGATTTCTCCTCACAAATCAATAAAGATAGATTGGTCATGTTATGAACTCGATACTAGGGACTTATAAGACCCTAATGACTCTCTAACATTACTTGGTTTAGTTCATCATATCATTCCCTTGTCTCTACAATGATTTCTAATCTCATGCACCTAACCGGGTTGTCCTGACTCGCCTAGGGAATGAGTTTAAAATAGCTCCACACCTTTCTAGACCTCCTACTCCTATATACATTATGTACAGAGACTCCCATATGAATTCCATTAAATCTTTTTTGATTCCCATGTTTGAATTTCATGGGGGAGCCATGAAAGAAAAAACTGTCTGTAAGAGACTAGCAGACTACCTAATTAGTAAATATTTTCCTACAACTTGAAGATCAACTCTAAACTACTAACAAACTGAAAGTAAAATTATTGTATCACTCCACACTACATTAATCCATAGCTAACTATCGATTTTCAATCCATTACATCACCATTCACATGAAAAATGAGTCGACTATGTATTGTCTGTAGAGATATTTTCTTCTCGCTCACCAAAAACTTGATTACAATCACTCTCTCTTGGTATTCAAGCTTGAGAGTGTCTAAGATACCCTTCTCCACAATTCTAGGTCATTTGGAATCAATTCCCACTCCTACATTTGTGGGAATCCAATGTTGCCGAGTTGCATGCAACATTTTCAATTTATTGCAAATGTTTTCATGACAACTTTCTAGCATCTTTTGCATTAACTATGCAAACTAGAATCTAGGACCTCTATGCCGTGTAGTTTGATGAACTAATACCATTAAATGTCTTTAAGGCATGGTGTAGGAGAAAACCTAGGATAACTTCCATAGTTAGTATGTTTTGGCATGTACAAGACATTGGCCAAGTCAAGATAGTTTTTTTACTTTGGACCTTGGAAGGTCATTGCAAATGTGGCCTAGGTGAGTTAGTCATTAGGACTAAGGTCACCAAATTAGCCATTGTTAGTAGTTTTGAAATTATTAGTGTTAGGAGTTTGAGTTAGAATCTTCAATGTGTCTTGAACACATTCATGATGTAATAGAGATTTCATAAGGTTATAAATGATCTTGGATCCTCGAAATAAAGAGATTAGAGGTCCTAAAACTTAGGGAGGAGGCATAATGGAAAATATGCCAAAAGTTGCTAAAAAGTTGCTATGACAACATTTGCAATAATTGTAAATGCTACATGCAACTCGATTACATAGGATTCCCTTGAAACTAGGAGTGGGGAATCGACCAAAAGTCCCTAGAATCATTTATATGGCATCTAATGTTACCCAAGACTTGAATCTCAGTAGCAGTGATACCATTGTAACAAGTTTGGAATATTGAATATTAGCTCTGCAACTCTGTATTCAGAAAATCCGAGCATTTTATTGTGACGATACCACCTAATGGATTTAAATATTTGAAATAATGATTGTTTTGTGTTGATAGGATAGTTAGAAACATCTTTCATTCAGTAAATTAGTTGTTTTGAGTTAGTCTAAGGTCTTAGTTAAATTGTTTTGTGTTTAGAGAGATCGTTGGTCCTATCCTGACCAGTTAGTCAGTTCATGCCTCCCCCATGAAAAATAACCATGGGATATTCCTCAAAGTGGTTGGATATGAAAGGGGAGTCACTGGTTTGTATATATGTAGATTTAGGAGTCATGAAAGGTCTATTTTCTCTTTTTAGTGCCAAGCCCTAGGCAAGCATACACTGTTCGGTGAGAGGTTTGGAGATGAAACAATGAGCATATCTTGCAGGTTAGAGAGCTCACTGTACGGGATAAGTGCACTTATAGGTAGGGTATAGTAATATCCTAACATGCCATGATAATTGAGTTCACACCAATCCATGAGACCAAGTTTTGAGCAAGTTTTCAACTAAGTTGTAGGCAGTCCTAGAAATTAGGTCTATTATCCCTATTGGACCTAGATTGTAGGAATCATATGTAAAGATGGTCTAGGAGACTAAAAACTACAAAATATTTTGTAAAATGATAAAGGGTATCTAAATGTGGGTTTGTATTTTCAACTTATTTGGGAAAGTTTTTAAAGAATTTGGAAAAAGTCACTTTAAAAGGCTATAAGGAAATAAGCCCACTTAGGCCTCTTCAAGAAAAAAACTCGGACTCGACTGAAAATAGTTATGAGATCCCTCAAAATGGATCCAAAAGGGATAAAATGGGATGTTTCCATGATGATGATCACCCCTGCAATGAACAATTGAATGTTATAGTGGATTTGGCACTTAGATCCTTCTAAGTGTAGTAGGAGGAGTGAAGAATTGAACTAACAAAAAGGTGTTAGTATTTCAAGGTGAAGCACAAGGATTAAAACTCTTAGAGAAGAGTTGGAATTGGACTTAGTTAGTCATCTAAGACAATCAGGACCTAGAGGAGATTAGGTTCCTAGATGAGACAAGCTAAGGTGTCTTGAATGAGGTGCTAGCAAGCCTTGGAACACTCACACCATATTGGTATCAGAGCTTGATTTGAGATCACGATTGTGGTGGATGTTTCAGGCTACTAAATTCATTGGAGAGAATACCCCAGTGGGATTAGTAGAAGAAAAAACCATGGTGAATAACACTGAGTTAGCCAAAAAGGTGGATGAGAAAGAAGAAGACAAGTTGTTAAGAGAAAGGTTGTCTCAAATGGAGCAACTCTTTGGAGAAGTCCAATACAAAGCTGAGAATATGAAAGATAAGATAGATCACAAAGAAGAAGAAGAAGCAAGGGAGAAGGGAGTGGATTTGGAAGAGGAAGCTCCAACCCCTAACCCTATTAGTGACCAAGAACCCTTCTTAAAGGCATTGAAGGCATTAAGGGGAAAATCTTTGGAGGGTGTACCACGTTTTAGTGGACAAATGGATCTAGATTTAGTTGTGGATTGGATTGATAGTATAGAGAACCATTTCAAATGTGATGGTATCATAGAGGTCCAAAAAGTGAGTGTGGCCAAGTCAAGGTTGAGAGGATCAGCTCTCACATGGTTGAAGTTAGTTCAAACTGAAAGGGAGATAGAATGAAAGAGTCCTATAGTCTCATGGAAGGGAATGGTGACTAAGTTCAAGCATACTTACTTGCCTAATGATTATGAGGTTCAGCTACATAGAAGAAGACATAACCTTAGATAGAAATATTTGGATGTCCAAGCATACACCGAATAGTTCCAAAAGTTTTTCTTAAGGTCACAAGTGGTGGAGGATGAAAGCATCAAACTAGCTAGATATTTGAATGGACTCAAGTGGTCTATTCAAGAAGACATGAGTCTTGTGAACTTAAAAAACATTTTCCAATGTTATCAAATGGCCTTAAAGATAGAGGAGAAAGGCAAAAGAAAGCAACAACAAACCTCCAAAGGAAAAGGTAAATGAAGGGATAGTAGAGGATCAAGAGGTGGCTATGGTGGAAGAAGTTCAGAATCAAGGACACAAGGAGAATTCAAGTACATTGAGAAGAAAGAGGGAAGTTCAAGTAGAGGTGGCAGAGGATAGAACTCAAATTTAGAGGAAGAAGTGGTGGACAAGGAAGAGGCAATTACTTTGAAAACATGAAATGTTATCAATGCAACCAAATGGGACACCTTGCCTATAGGTGTCCAGAGAAGGGTAGTACTTCTCAAGGAGGTAATAAGAGAACTAATTTAGTTCATGAAGAGAAAAATATAGTAGAGACACAGTCTAAGGTGCCATTAAATTTAGAAGAAAGTGAGAACCTCATGATGAGGAGGACATTGATCAAGGAGCCAGTCAAGGAGGAGCCAAGCCAAAGAAGGTCCCTATTTAGAATCAAATATAAGGTGATGGGAAAAGTTTGTAGAGTCATTGTGGACTGAGGGTCTACTGATAACATTCTATCAGAGGAAGAAATCAATAAGTTAGGTATGACAAGGATACCTCATACCCATCCTTACAAGGTCACATGGCTCAATAAGGGACAACATGTCTTAGTCAATGAGCAAGCTTGGATGGAGTTCTCTATAGGGAGATATAAGGAAAAGGTTTTATGTGATGTGATTCCTATGGATGCATGTCACTTGCTCCTAGGAAGACCATGGAAATTTTATTGCCAAGCCATCCATGATGGAGGGAAGAACTCCTATACATTCAAGAAGGATAAAGTAACTTTCTAAATCCAATCATTGTTAGAAGATGCAGATGTGAAGGCAGCAGATCCTAATGTGCTTATGGTGGGTGAAAAATAATTCATAGAAGCCATGGAAGAAGGAGAAGGAGTTGGCTATGCATTGGTGCCAAGGCCAAGATAAAATAATGAAGGAAAAGGAGACAGTAAGCAAGAGCTACCTAAGGAGATACAAAGTATGTTGCAGACTTGTGAAGGTATAATAAGTGATGGACAACCATCAACATTACCCCCTACAAGGGCCATAAGTCATGGGATAGACTTCATACCCAGAGCTACCCTACCCAATAAGGTAGCTTACAAGATGACCCCTCAAAAAAATGAGGAGATTGCTAGGCAAATAGAAGAACTCCTTAACCAAGGCCTTATCAAGAAAAGCATTAGCCCTTGTGCCATACCCACTATCCTAGCACCCAAGAAAGGAGGAAAATGGAGGATTTTTACTAATTCAAGAGCCATAAATAGGATAACCATTAGGTATAGGTTCCCCATACCTAGGATTGAGGACCTAATGGATTGTCTAGGTGAAGCTAAGTATTTTAGTAAGATAGAATTGAAGAGTGGGTATCACCAAATTAGGATACATGAGGGAGATGAATGGAAGACAACCTTCAAAACTAATGAAGGTTTATATGAATGGCTTGTCATGCCATTTGGATTGTCTAATGCCCCCTCTACATTCATGAGGCTCATGAATGAAGTCCTCAAAGACTACATTGGCAAATTTGTAGTAGTATATCTTGATGATATACTAATTTATAAAAGGACAAGAGAGGAGAATCTTTAACACCTTGAGACTATCTTCAAGAAGCTAAAAGAAGAGAAGTTGATGATCAACTTGGAGAAATGCGAGTTCATTAAAACAAGGCTAGTGTACCTTGGATTTTTTATATCTCATGGAAATTTGAAAATAGACAAGAGTAAAGTGGAAGCCATCATGAATTGGCCTAATCCAAGGACAACAATAGAGGTAAGAAGTTTTCATGGCCTCAAGCGTAGTATTATAAGAAGTTTATAAGGCAGTTTAGTGTTGTTTGTGCTCCTATGTTGGACACAATCAAAGGAGGAATGAAGACTAAGTTCATGTGGAATGAACAAGCCACTAAGAGCTTTGAGTTATTGAAAGAAAAGATTGCTACACAACTTGTCTTATTCTTGCCAAGCTTTGAGAATATTTTCACCATTGAGTGTGATGCAAGAAATATGGCTATTGGAGCTATCCTAAGCCAAGAGGATAGACAAGTAGCATTTCATTCAGAAAAGTTGAGTGAAGCCAAGAGGAAGTATTCTTCCTATAGTATTGAAATATATGAATTGGTTCAAGCTTTAAGGAAATGGAGACACTATTTAATCCCCAAGGAGTTCATAGTCTACTTGGATAATCAAGTTTTAAATTTCTTGAATTCACAAGAAAATTTAAGTCACAAGCACAAGAAGTGGGTTGAGTACATACAAGATTATACCTTAAATATCAAGCACAAGAAAGGTGTCCTCAATAAAGTGGCAGATGCATTATCTAGAAGAGCTCTCACAATTTGGGAAATTCAGTTGAAGAGTATGGGAATAGATCATTTAAAGGATCTATATGCTGATGATGAAGACTTTGCAGACATTTATAAGGTATGTGCTAAATACAAGAATCATTTTCATAGCAAGTATGTCGAATAGACTTTGTAAAGAAACCTTTTGTTTAAGGCAAATCAATTGTGTGTCCCTAGAGGGTCTATTAGGGAGAACTTAATCCAAGAAAAGCACAATGGTGCATTGAGTGGTTACTTTGGGATCACTAAGACCCAAGAACTTGTTCAAAGGTTCTATTATTGGCCAAGGATGAATCTTGATGTTAGTAGGTATGTGGAAATTTGTATTTTATTTCAAAGAGCAAAAGGTACTTCTTAAAATGTAGGCCTTTACCAACCACTACCTATTCCCACTAGGCCATGGCAATGCTTGAGCATGGATTTTGTAGTTGGGTTACCCAAGACAAGACAAGGCATGTATAGTGTATATGTAGTTGTGGAAAAATTCAGTAAGATGGCTCACTTTGTGCCATTCAAGACCACTAATGATGCCAGGAAAATGGCCTCTCTATTCTTCAAAGAGATAGTAAGAATCCATGGGTTACCTAAGAGCATAGTGTCAGATAGAGACACTAAATTTATGAGTGATTTTTGGAATACTCTTTGGCAAAGATTGGGCACTAATTTATCCTTTGGGTCTGCATACCATCCGCAAACTAATGGTCAGACCAAAGTGGTGAATAAAAGCCTTGGAAATATACTAAGGTGTTTGACCAAGGAGTATGGATGGAAATGGGATCAATTGATTGGGCAAGCTGAGTATGCCTACAATGACACCATCAATAGATCAAAAGGGAAGAGCCCCTTTGAGATAGTATATAGATTGCATCCTAGAGGAGTCTATGAGTTGAGAGACTTGAAGGATGGAGTCAAGGCAAGTGGATATGCAAATGATTTTTCTTATGCAATGCAGGAGATACATGATACAGTCTGGAGAACCTTGACAAAGAACACCTTAAAACATAAAACTAAGGTTGATGAGAGTAGGAGAACAATTTAGTTCAATGTGGGAGACATGGTCATGGTGCATCTTAACAAATAAAGACTTAAAGATGGATTCCCTCACAAGTTGCATATGAGAAGGATAGGTCCCTGTCCTATCTTAGCTAAGTATGGTGATAATGCATTCACAGTTGAGCTCCCAGAGGATAGTGGACTGTCACCTATTTTTAATATTGTAGACTTAGTCCATTACAAAGGACCACACCAAGAAATGGATCAGAGTCTCAAACAAGTGATCAGAGATGTGGAAGATCTCTAATTACCCCTTGCTACAGCCACAAGAGTTGACAGTGTACTGGATACTAGGATCTACAAGAAGAATAGAACTAAAGAATACAAAGAAAACTTGATAAAGAAGCATGGTCAAACCAATCCTGATGCAGTATGGGTAAAATAATCAGAGTTCAAGAAGATGGGGATTGATCTAAGCATCCTCAATCCAAGGGTGGATTGAACTTTTTATTTTGGGGAGGATGGTGCAGGAGCACACCTAGGCTAACCTCCATAGTTAGTATGTTTTTGCTTGTACTTGACGTTGGAAAAGTCAAGATAGTTTGTTTACTTTGGACCTTGGAAGGTCATTGCAATGTGGAATAGGCGAGTTAGTCATTAGGACTAAGGTCACCAAATTAGCCATTGTTAGTAGTTTTAAAATTTTTAGTGTTAGGAGATTGAGTTAGAGCCTTCAATGTGTCTTAAACAGATTTATGATGTCATAGAGATGCCATAAGGTCATAAATGATCTTGGATCCTCAAAATGAAGAGGTTATAGGTCCTAAAGCTTAGGGAGGAGGTATAATGGCAAAGATGACAAAAGTTGCTAAAAAGTTGCTATGACAACATTTTCAATAATTGCAAATGTTGCATCCAACTCGGTTACATAGGATTCCCATGAAAATAGGAGTGGGGAATCAACCAATGGTCCCTAGAATCATGGAGATGGCATCCAATGTTACCCAAGACTTGAATCTCAGTAGTAGTGATACCATTGTAACAAGTTTGGAATATTGAATATTAGCTCTGCAAATTTGTATTCAGAAAATTTGAGCATTTTATTGTGATAGTGCCATCTAATGGATTGAAAGCTTCGAAATAATGATTTTTTTGTGTTCATAGGATAGTTAAAAGAATCCTTCATTTAGTGAATTAGTGTTTTTGAGTTATTCTAAGGTCTTAGTTACATTGTTTTGTGTTTAGAGAGCTCACTGGTCCACTCCTGATCAGTCAGTCAGTTCAGGGCTTCCCCATGAAAACTAACCATGAGATCTTCCTTAAATTAGTTGGATATGAAAGGGGAGTCAATGGTATATATATATGTAGAGTTAGGAGTCATGAAAGGTCAAGTTTCCATTTTTAGTGCCAAGCCCTAGGCAACCATACATTGTCTGGTTAGAGGTTTGGAGATGAAACAATGAGCATATCTAGCAGGGTAGAGAAGCACTGTATGGGATAAGTGTATTTATAGGTAGAGTTTAGTCATATCCTAACATTCCATGATGATTGAGTTCACACCAATCCATGAGATGAAGTTTTGAGCAAGTTTTCAACTAAGTTACAGACAGTCCTAGAAATTAGGCCTATTAGCTCTATTGGACCTAGATTGTAGGAGCCCTATGTACGGAGGGTCTAGGAGACTAAAACATACAAAATATTTTGTAAAATGATAAATGGTATCTAACTATGGGTTTGGATTTTCAAATTCTTTGGGAAATTTTTGAAAGAATTGGGAAAAAGTCAATGTAAAAGGCTACAAGGAAATAAGCCCAATTAGGCCTCTTGAAAACAAAAACTTGGACTCGACTAAAAATTGTTATGAGCTCCCTCAAAATGGATCCAAAAGGGAGAAAATGGGATTTTTTGATGATGATGATCACCCCTGCAATGAACCATTGAATGTTAGAGTGGAGTTGGCACTTAGATCCTTCTAAGTGTAGTAGGAGTGAAGAATTGAACTAACAAAAAGGTGTTAGTCTTTCAAGGTGAAGCACAAGGATTAAAAATCTTAGAGAAGAGTTGTAATTGGACTTAGTTAATCATCTAAGCCAATTAGGACCTAGAGGTGATTATATTCCTAGATGAGACAAGTTAATGTCTCTTGGAGGAGGTGCTAGCAAGCCTTGGAACACTCACACCAAGGCATATTTTACATCAATCATGGGTCTAGAACACATTTTGGACCCAAATCCCAACATTAGATCAACTAAGACTTAAACTAACAAAAAAACTAAAAAAGACTAATTGGTGACCTTAGTCCTAATACTAACTCACATAGTCCACATGAGCTACTAAGGACTCAAAGAAAACACACATCTTTGACTTGGCTAAGGTAAGATACAAGCCAAAAAATTCTAAGGCTAGATGATTTCCTAGATGCTCCTACATCATCCTCCCCTAAACAAAAGGATTCAATCCATCCTTGGATGGATTAAGTTGAGGTCAATGCCCAACTTATTGAATTTAGATTCCTTTATCCATACTGCATCTATATCAGATTGTCCTTTCCATTTGATCAAGTGTTCTTGATAGTCCTTCATTTTGTCTTCTTATAAACTCTGGAATCTAGAATTGTCTCTGCTTGTTTGATTGGTGTAGAAGCCAAGTGTATCTTCCACCTCTTGTATCACTTCATGTAGACTATAGTTAGCATCAGGGATTGGACCTTTATACAAGACTAAGTTTGCAACATTGAATACTAGAGACAAACCCAAATCTTCTGGTAACTCCACTTTATAAGCATTGGCTCCATACTTAGCTAGTATGACACATGGGCCAATTATTCTCATTTGAAACTTATGTGGTGTTCCTTTTTGAATTATTTCCTTGTTTAGATGAACCATAAATAGATATCCAACCTTAAATTGAACATCCTTTCTTCTCTCATCAAATTTTCTTTTGATCTTCTCTGTATTTTCAGTGAGTGTCTTTCTGACTATCTCATGAACCTCTTGCATTGAATAGGAAAAATCATCTGCATATCCACTGCCTTGAGCTCCATATTTAAGGTCTCTGAGTTCATGAATTCCTCTAGGATGGATGCCATATACAATCTCAAAAGGGATTTTCCCTGTGGTTCTATTGACAGTGTCATTCTAAGAATATTCTTCTTATGCAATGAGTTGGTCCCATGTTTGACCATACTCCTTTGTCAAACACCTTAGGAGATTACCAAGTTTCCTATTTACAACCTCTAGTTGACCATCTAACTAAGGATGGTAGGCAGACCCAAATGATAATTTGGTGCCCAAATTCTACCAAAGAGTCTTCCAAAAGGGACTCATAAACTTGGTGTCTCTGTCAGACACAATACTTAGTGGTAAACCATGAATCTGAAAAACCTCCTTGAAGAATAAGGAAGCTATCTGACTAGCATCATTCATTGCCTTACATGGCACAAAATGAGCCATCTTACTAAATTTGTCTATAATCACATAGACACTATTTATTCCTTATCTAGTCTTGGGTAGACCTACCAAAAAATCCATACTTAGGCACTCCCATGGTCTAGTTGGAATGGGAAAAGGTTGACATAGGCTTGCATTTGTAGATGTTCCTTTGGCCTTCTGATAGATAACACAACTTTCCACATACCCCCTTACATCCACGTTCATTTTGGGCCAAAAATAGAATCTTTGGACTAACTCTTGGGTTTTGTTAACCCCAAAATGGCCACTAAGTGCACCATTATGTTTCTCCTAGATGAGATTTACTCTAATAGATCCTCTAGGGACACATAATTGGCCTCCTTTAAACAATATACCAAACTGTAAAGTAAACTAAAAGTATTGACTATGAATGTGATTTTTATACTCTTGACATACCATGTAGATGTCTGTAAACTCCTCATATTTGCAATATATTTCCTTGAAGTTGTCAATCCCCATACTCTATAGTTGAATCTCCTAAATGGTTATTGTTCTTCTGCTCAAAGCATCTGCAACTTTGTTCTGCACTCCTTTCTTATGCTTTATATGGAATGTATATGCTTGTAGGTATTCAACCCACTTCATGTGCTTGTGACTCAATTTTTCTTTTGAGTTTAGAAAACTCAATGCTTGGTTGTCGGAATAGACAATGAAGTCCTTTGGAAATAGGTAATGCATCCATTTTCTCAAGGACTGGACCAAAGCATACATCTCTAGGTCTTAAGAAGAACACCTCTTCTTAGCTTCAGTCAACTTCTCTGAATGGAAGGCCACTTGTATTCTCTCCTAACTTAGGACTACTCCAATTGCCACATTGCTAGCATCACACTCCACTATGAACAATTTGTCAAATCTTGGCAACACCAAAGTTGGTTGGGTTGCTATCTTCTTTTTTAGTAATTCAAAACCACTATATGCTTGTTCATTCCAAACAAATTTTTTATTCATGCCTCCCTTCATTGTATCTAACATAGGGGCACATATTGCACTAAAATGTTTAATAAAATTTCTATAATATTGTGCAAGACCATGAAAACTTCTTACCTCAACGCTTGTCCTTGGGGTAGGCCAGTTGATAATGGCCTCAACCTTGCTAGGATCCATCTTTAAGTTGCCTTGTGATAGCACAAAACCAAGGTACACCAACTCTATCTTGATGAATTCACACTTTTCTAAGTTGATCATCAAATTCTCCTCCTACAACTTCTTGAATACCAAGTCCAAGTGCTAAGGTGCTCTTCTTTTGTTCTACTAAAGATGACTATGTCATCCAAGTAGACTACTACAAACTTCCCAATGTAGTCTTTCAGTACCTCATTCATCAACCTCATGAAATTTGATGGGGAATTTGATAGGATAAATGGCATGACTAGCCATTCATATAGTCCTTCAGTAGTTTTGAAGTTTTTCTTCCACTCATCCCCTTCACTCAGCCTTATTTGGTGGTATCCACTTTTCAAGTCTATCTTTGTGAAATATCTAGCCCCTCCTAGACAGTCCATTAGGTCTTCTATCCTAGGGATAGGGAACCTAACCTAATGGTAATCCTATTAATTTATCTAGAGTCTATACATAACCTCCAAGTTCCCCCTTTCTTAGGTGCTAGGACTGTGGGTATGACACAAGGGCTAATGCTCTTTCTTATAAGACCTTGTTCTAACAATTCTTGAGCTTGCCTATCTATCTCTTCATTCTGTTGGGGAGTCATTTTATAAGATTCCTTATTGGGTAGTTTGGCTCTAGGTATTAGGTCTATTTGATGGCTTACTGACCCCTTAGGTGGTAAGGTGGCTGGCTTTCCATCACTCACTATTCCTTGATACTTAACTAGCATCTCTTGAACTTCTTTGGGAAGCTCTGTCTTTGTTTCTGATTTGTCTCCAAATTCTTTTGGTTTCAACACCAGTGCAAAACCAATTCCTTCTCCTTCTTCCAAAGACTCTAAGAACTCTTTTTTAGTCACCATAAGGACATTGGGACCAGTATGCTTTAGTTTTGCATCTTCCAACAGTGACTGAATCTTATATGTCAAATTGTCTTTCTTGAAAGTGTAGTAGTTTTTCACTCCATTGTGCATAGCCATTCTGTCAAATTGACATGGTCTACCTAGGATAAATTGACATGTGTCCATAGGTAAGACATCATATAATAATTTATCTTTATATCTCCCAATGGTGAATTCCACCCAATCTTGTTCATTAACTAGGACATGTTGTCCTTTGTTAAGCCATGTGACCTTATAAGGATTGGTATGGGGTATCCTTGTCATATTTAACTTACTGACTACCTCCTCTAACACCATATTTTGATTTGATCCTGAGTCTATGATGACTCTGCACACTTTTCCCATCATTTTACATTTCACTCTAAAGAGTTCTCTCCTCTGACTTCTTTCTTCCTTCACTAGCCCTCTTTTATGAGAGTTCTTCTCATCATAAGGTTTTGTCCCTCCTCCAATTCCAATGGGACTTTAGGGTTTTTTTCCCACTTGTCTCTTCATGAACATAGTTCACTCTTTTATCTCCTCCTTGTGAAGAACTTCCATTCTCTAGACACCTATATGTAGGATGTCCTAGCTGGTTACAATGATAACACTTCATGTTGGAAAATAGTTTCCACAAGATCCTTCACTACTGCCTCTTCCTCTATTGTCAGGGTTCCTTCCTCTACTTGAGCTTCCTATGTTGAATTTCCATTCATGTTTTTTAATAAGATTAGCCTCTGATTATCCTTTAGATTCAAAGCTTCTACCTCCATACTTACTTCTTTGTCCTCTGGTGTCTCTTCCTCTACCCCTTCCCCTTGAGGTATTGGAATCTTGTTTCTTATTCAGTTTATCCTCCACCTTGATAGCAATTTTGTGGCACTTCTAAACTGTATCAGGAGTCAAAAGACTCATCTCATCTTGAATGGTCCATTTGAGGCCATTAAGATACCTTGCAACCTTCACTTTTTCATCTTCAGCTACTCTTGATCTCATACAAAGTCTTTGAAAATCTTCAGTGTATGAGTTGACATCTAGGTCATTCTCTCTTAGACCTTGTCTTCTCTGATGGAGTTGGATTCATAATCCTCTGGAATGTAATCTTCTCTTACTTTTTATACAATAGCTCTCCATGAAGCTATAGGTTTCTTCCCATCCTTCTCTCTTTCGTCCTAGATGAACTTCCACTAGGTGAGAGCTTATCCTCTCAATCTTGCTTTGGAAATATTCACTTTTTTAACTTCTATGATTCTATCACACTCAAAATGGTTTTATAAGCCCTCTATCCAATCAAGAGCTACTTTTGGTTCCATTTTTCCACTGAAAATGGGAACTCCCTCCAAAGCTTTACCAGTCATAGCCTTCAAGTCTTTCAAGAATGGTTCTTATTCACTCACAGGGTCTTCTTTAGGGATTTAATCTTCTATGGAAATGTCCTTCCCTTTCCCATCAACCTTGTCTAAGGTTTCATCTTCCTTCACATCAAATTCATCAAATTTTTGTTCAAGTTGAGCTAATCTCTCTCAAAGTAGTCTATTCTCTACTTCTTGGCCATACACCTTCTTTGCTAGTTTAGCATTTGTAACCATTGTTGATTCTCCAATGGATTCTGTAGGGTGAAACATTAGCCACAATCCTAATCAAAGAGGCTCTGATACCAATTTGATAGATGTAATCTCCTAGGTGTGCTCACACAACTCCCAAGATAGGACCTAGTTTGTCACTATCCAAATTTAGGTTCGTAAATCCAATTTAGGACCTTCCTAAGGCTATGGAAAATCTATCCAAAACTCCTCCCAAATATTCTCAAAGTGTTACAATGTTGTGTTTTCACCTTGGATGACAACTATCTCAATTTTGTCATAATATTCTCTAAGGGCTTGAAGAAACTATCACATATTTCTCCATACGAATACTCTCCATGCTACAAGGGAAATGTAGGTACTTTTGATGTCCTTCTTGCATCCAAAAAACTCACAATCCATAAATTTTTAGTCACAAAATGGTCGAGCTCTTGAATGATATCCAAACTGTCCTATTAGGCCTAGTAGTCCTATTAGCCTTATTCAGAGGGTTTTTCTAGATTAACTCCTAAAACTTTCTCCTAACCCCAAAAAATAACATGTGATCCAGATACCCTTTATGGATACCTAAAGGATTTCTAAGGTCATGGGTCACCAAATCATCCCTACACCACTGTCCTTGAAAGTAGGGCTTTTAGGCCTAATTTATCTCTTTACAAGCTATGCTCTAATTTCTCCTCAGAAATGAATCTAGATGGATTGGTCATGTTATGAAATACATCCTAGGGACTTATAAGACCCTAATGACTCTCTGACATCACTTGGTTCAGTTCACCATACTTTTCCCTTGTCTCTGCAATGATTTCTAATCTCCCATGCACCTAATCGGGTTGTCCTGACTCACCTAGGGCATGAGTTTAAAAATAGCTCCACACCTTTCTAGACCTCCTACTTCTATATACATTATGTAAAAAGACTCCCCTATGCATTCCATTAACTTTTTTATGATTCCCATGGTTGAATTTCATGGAGGAGCCATGAAAGCAAAAACTATCTGAAAGAGAATGACATGCTACCTAATTAGCAAATATTTTCCTACAACTTGAAGATCAACTCTAAACTAATAAAAAAATAGAAGTAAAAGTCTTTTATCACTCCACACTACATGAAGCCACATTCAACTCTCGATTTTCAATCCATTAAATCACCATTCACATGCAAAATGAGTCGACTGTGTATTTTTTATAGAGATCTCTTCTTCTTGCTCAATAAACAATTGATTACAATCACTCTCTCTTGGGATTCCACCATTCTAGGTCATTTGGATTCAATTCCCACTCCTAAATTTTTGGGAATCCAATATTGCTGAGTTGCATGCAACATTTGCAATTTATTGCAAATGTTGTCATGGCAACTGTTTGGCATCTTTTGCATTAACCATGCAAACTAAAATCTAGGACCTCTAGGCTGTGTAGTTTGATGAACTAACACCATTAAATGGACTTAAGGCATTTTTTACATCACTCATGGGTCTAGAACACATTTTGGACCCAAATCCCAACATTAGATCAACTAAGACTTAAACTAATAAAACAACTAACAAAGACTAATTGGCGACCTTAGTACTTATACTAACTCACCTAGTCCAGATGACCTACTAAGGCCTCAAAGAGAAAACACCTCTCTAACTTGGATAAGGTCAGATACAAGCCAAAAACTTCAAAGACTAGAGGATTTCCTAGATGCTGCTGCATCAATAGACTATGAAGAAACATTTGCACCTGTTGCTAGATTGGAAGCTGTAAGAATATACCCTGCTTATGCTGCACATAAAGACTTTAAAGTGTATCAGATGGATGTGAAGTTATAATTCTTGAATGGTGATCTAGAAGAAGAAGTTTACATTGAGAAACCTAATGGTTTTCCTTTAAGAGATGATGAAACATGGTTTACAGACTGAAGAAGGCACTGTATGGACTGAAACAAGCACCAAGGGCATGGTATGCAAGACTGGATAAAAATCTACTTCATCTTAGTTTCAGAAAAGGTAATGCAGACAATAATTTGTGTTTAAGAACTAATGAAGATGGATTCTTAAATATAGAAGTTTTTGTTGATGATATAATTTTTGGAGGCAATGATAAAATGAGTAAGAAGTTTGCTAAAGAAATGGAGAATGAGTTTTAAATGTCAATGATTGGTGAGATGAAATTTTTTATTGGTTAGTATCTTAAGGAAATGTTGAATAAATTTGGGATGGAAGATTGTAAACATGTTGGAACACCTATGGTAACAGCAAACAAACTGACTAAAAGTGATGAGACTCAATGTGTGGTTCAAACTAAGTATAGATCAATGATTGGAGGTCTACAATATCTAACACACACTAGACCAGATATTATCAATGCACTTGGAATTGTGGCTAGATATCAGGTAGATCCTAAAGAGACACATTTTGCTTCTGTAAAAATAATTTTCAGATATTTAAAAGGGACACTAGAATATGGATTATGGTATGAAAAATCTGATGATTTTACATTACAGGATTTTACTTATGCTTATTGGGAAGGTAATGTGGATGACAAGAAGAGTACAAGTAGTGGTGCATTTTTCCTTGGAAAAAGGCTGGTTTCTTGGTTAAGCAAGAAGTAGAACTATATTTCTCAATCTACTACTGAGTCAGAGTATGTTGCTGCTGCAATAAACTGTAGACAAGTCATTTGGATGAAACAAATGTTGAAGGACATTGGAATAATTTTCAAAGAACTAGTCATTATCCATTTTAATAACACCAGCACAGTGAATATGTCAAAGAATCCTATAATGCATTCAAAGACTAAACATATTTCCATTAAGTATCACTTCTTGAGGGAGAAGGTAGGAGATAAAGATATTAAACTGGAGTATATTAGCACCAAGGAATAGATAGCATATATATTTACTAAACCTTTTCCAAAAGATGCTTTTGAATATCTCATAGGAATGCTTGGGGTGATGGCTCCTCCTAGTGAAGACTAAAATTATTCAGATATGCATTAGTCCAATAGATCTCAGAGCTATATCATTCTCTAGACTTGATGTATGGATATACTCCTTAGGGGGAGTGATCAAAGGAGAATACTTTGGAGTACATTTGGGTGATTAGACATGAATATTGAAAAATATTACAAAATAATACAAATGTCTCATGGAACCCTTTTCCATTTCTACCAAAGGGGGAAGGAAACTATGTGAAAATACCTACTATTTTGGGGAGATTTGTGTTGAGGATATTGAGAAGATTGTATTAAGAGAGAGTACTTTTGGTTTGATGCATATAGAATTTCCCATATGTTTCCATCAATGCCAATGGGGGAGATTGTTGGATGATATCATTTTTGGTTACTAATAATACTATTGATATTCATATTTTGTCACTGATGTCAACATATATTTATGTGAAGTAGACAGACTGGCTACTTGATTGGAAGGAGTGTCTGGACACTGTACGGATTATTCAGAATGAGAAAAGTTGTATTTATGTAGAAGGATGTGTGCTGACCTTATTCCTGAGGTCTCTTGGCTCTATGTTGCATATTGTGGATGTTACAGTTGATTTAGTGAAGACTGGTTTTCTGGACTATAACTGTGATTCTAGATATAGCGGGTCTTTGTGCTTCAGGTATATCTTTCTAGAAAAGATATTTCAGTACTTGCAAGCTTACTAATGGAAAATGACATATGGTAGAGTAATGGGTTTTGTTTGATTGTTGTTTGGATATTGATGATGTCAGCTGTGGCTTGTATTCTGGAGAAGACCTATTTCCTACCCGACTTCAGATATGTAGCATATGAAATTAATTGTGAGAGTGAATTACAGATCTGGAAGTTTATGTGATGGATTTTAAATGATGTATACTTTTTATAGATACCGTGTGTATCCTAGCAAGGGGTTATCTAATTATTTGTATGATGGAAAGCCTTAATTGATGGACCTAGTTAATTATGTATTAGGAAAGCTTAACTGGCCAACCTAATGAATTTTTGTAAGAGGGTATATATGAATGATAATTTCTTGTGGAGAAGTGTGATAGAGGGAAAAGGATAGATATTTGTTGAAGCTGCAAAGCTTGTTGGCTATTGGATATAGAGAAGAGTTGATACCTCATGGAACTGACCAAGCAAAGACATTTTCTATCAGACAGTTCACTGGAATGTGTATTTTCTTTATACACTTGATTCAGATTGTAAATCCTTGATGGTGGCTTTAACCTTCTTTGGGAAGTTTACCTTGGAAGGGAGCCTACTATTTTCTTTGACTCCTAACATGGTCTATCTCCTAATAGGGACTGTGTACTATAATTTTGTAACAAGCTCCTAATAGGGCTAATATCTTTTAATAGGGATACTATACTCTCAGTACATTATTTGTGGGTTTTAATTCCCACCAGGGTTTTACATTTAACAGGGTTTCCTCGACAACAAATATTGTGTTATCGTGTTGGCATTTATTGTGTTATCATTTACATTTAAAGATTTGGTTTATATAGTTTAAAGGTTAATAAGCTATATTAACAATGATTCACCCCCCCTCTCAGTTGTCTTGTGGACTGTTATTCCTAACACATAATCCCTAAAACATCTAAAATAGAATCCCTGATGAGAAAAGGAAAGGAGACAAGATGGGAGAGATGAAGATGACATCACCGAGGAAGTCAGACCATTGTCTAAAATATCAGTCATAATAGCTAAAGAAAAAGGACCAACAGTTGCAATAGAAGTGGAAACCATATTCATGGAAGTAGGGGTCGATCAACAAAGTTGAGCTAGCAGCCCAATCTAATACATCTACAAAAGAAGCTATCTCAAACTTTGGCTAAGATCCATGTTAGCGATGCTGAAATGGACAATACATTCTAGTAGAGCAGATATAGAAGAATAACGTACTCACCAATAAAAAATAAGAATAATAAAGAAACTTGATTCTTATACTTAACCAAAACACACTGAGAGGAAACACTATACCATCCATTCACATCCTATGAAAAGAAATATCCACAATAGGAATTATATAAATTACCATTCATTTAGAAACTATTAAGGATGATCACATCTCTAATTAGCACATAGTGACTTTCAAGAAGCTAACCAGGTAGAAATATCTTATTAACTCAACAAATGTCAACAAGTATTTCAAAACATTTATTGTAATTGACAAAGATGAATAGGCAATCATGCAAGCATTTCAAAACATTAATGCCTCTGTGTATTACTAATAAAAAATAGATGGGAGTAATGAAATGAATGAAAATTGTTTCCAATCCCCCAATATAAAAGAAGTTTGTCAACCATAATGATGTTGTACTACTCATCATTGTCATGGAGGATGGGGAATAAACATACTTAGTGGCCAAATGTTGGCATGAATAGTCAATATAAGTCCCAATAAACCAAAGTGGTTAAATCTTTTTAACAATAGAGAAATATAAAACTTGAGTGGAAATAATTTCATTCTCCCAAGATAAAGAAAAAGAGGTTTGTAAAGCACTATAGTACTACTCATCTAAAACATAAAGAATGAGGACCAACAGAATCCACAATGCCAGGAAAGTAACAGAAAACAAAAATTACATATAGTGACAATAGGACCAGCATCATGCAAGCTCATCCCACATGTTTTTTTTTTTTAGGCAAAAGTGGTCAAGCCACTATAATATATTAATAAAAACTAATTAAAAAATAGCTCAACCGGGAAAGAATCAGGAAGAAAACCCGACATTGTAACTTTAATATATACAATAGTTCAATGAAATACATTTTCATATGAGAGTAATTTCACATCATGTCTACAATAAGGAGTATAAACTACCTCCCCACATGTCACATACCAATTTCACAATTCCACAAAAAAGGAGTATGAAATGATATTTCAAAATAATAAAATTTCATAAAGAACCCAAAAACCTCTCCTCTCATCACTCCTCCATGATGTCACCACTACGAGAGCTAGTGAACACCATGAGATCAACCTCTAGCCAATTTTCCTAGCACTCTTTAGCTAAATCTCCTTACTCTCAAAAAGATCTAAAATTAGTTGCAACCCCCACATGAACACTTCTAGAAGACACCAGCGAGCCCCACCCAACACATTCTTGCACTAATTTTTCAAGAGACCAACCTGAACCCTTCGGCTTTGATGGAATCAAAGACTACCATGCATTCCAATCAGTCTCCTTATCAGCCAAACCCCTCAAAGACACCTGCACTTGAGGATTGTTAGAAAACCTCAACAAATCCAATAATGCAAATCCCTATTTTCTCACTCTATCCTCTAATTGATATCTAAGTGCACAAGCAGTGACTTGGAGTGCGAATTTCATGGGTGAAGAATTGTGCATTTCCACTGCTTTTTTCAAAGATTCACAAGTCACTAAGACTTCATGGTATTGAAGCAACTGGGCATGAGAAAACAATCCCCCCACTAATGCCAAACCATGCCACTATTTGATTGAACTGAAAAATGCTAGCAATGTGTACTTCCAATCCCTCACATTAAGAATAGAATATTACACTCATGTTAATGATGCTGGCCCAAAAGCAGAATCCTAAATCTCCAAATTCCCATGGCAAATACCATCTTTTCCAAATATGGTTAATGATTTAATGATGGTAGTTGTCTTTGTCTACTTGAATTAATCTTTTGAGTTCTTCATATTCATTAATCATAGTCGATGGATTTAATGATGTGAATTCTAAACCATCGCATCCCAAGTTAGATAAATAATCTGGTACCTGATTACCTTCCCTCAGCGTGTGTGATATACAAATATCCCGACATTCATATAAAAGCCTCCAAATTTGGACTAATATATATTTTAATTTCCATGAATGTGATTTTCTATGGATACAAGCATTTGTTATGACAGAGGAATCACCTTCTATGTGCAGCCAGTGGTAATTGCCTTGTTTAGATAGAATTAGCCCTGCCAATAGAGCTTGCGCTTTAGCCAAATTATTAGTGCCGGTAGCCAAAGGGGATGTGACAATTGAAACTACATTTCCTTTAACATCTCTAATACATGCCCCCACCCCTAATATTCCAGGATTTCCTCTCGAAGTGCCATCAAAATTGAGTTTCATAAATCCCTCATTGGGTGGTCTCCAATGCACATCCAACCTGCATACTGGTGTTGATGAAATCTTGTAACACTGTCAACCATAAGGGATGACAAGATGCTTCCATTCTTGAATCATTTTAGCATCCCATACAGTGACAATAGGATTAAATTTGCAACTTCTTATACTTTCATTTGTCACTTCTGAGATAGATCTTTCAATACCATCCAGAACTTTGTTGATTTGAGATGACTCTTTCCTAAAAATATGCTTGTTTCTTTCCCACCAAATGGCCCAAATTACTAATGCCAGGGCACATTTCCCAATATTTGCAAATAAAAAATTTGGGTAAAGGACTAACCATGACTGGAAGAGATCCCAAATATTATCTTGCAATGGTGTACTATAATTTAGCTTATTCAGTATGAAGGACCAACATTGGGAAGAAAATGAGCAGTTCAAAAGCAAGTGATCCACAATTTCTTCACATGAATTGCAAAGTGGAAAATTAAATGAAGGGGCAGTGTTTAACCTGTTTAACCTGTCACTCATCAAAATCCTATGTTTTATTGCAAGCCATGAAAAACAAACAACCTTTGGAAGCACTACATGGTTCCATCAAAAAGAGAAAGCTCTACATGATACTTTGTCAGAGCCACTTTGCTGCAATATTTTATAGCCCTCTTTAACTGAATAATTACCATCTTTAGGTGGAACCCAAATTAGCTTATCTACAAATCCCGAGAAAAAAACTTGCTATGAATCTAAAATTTCTATGAAGAGAATTTTATCTTGGTTTGACAATGGTAATACATTTGGATCTTTCCAAGTGACTTTACCTGAAATACTACAAATATTAACTACATATTGGTTGAGATGTGTACCCCAAAAGGACTCTGAGATATGTATAATGTCTTGAGAATTTGTACTTAAGGATAAGGGAGGGTTTCCATTCCATGAATCTCTCCATAAATTTACCATACTTCCATTATGAACTTCCCAAGAAATATATTTGAGAACAATTTGTTGTGAGGACATCATAAAATCCAAAATTATCGACCCTTTGGGAGGATCTGAAATAGATAGAACTCGAGATGGATCATTATTATCTAAATATTTTTGTTGCATAATTCTGCACCATATGGATTGTGGTTTGGTATACATATGCCATATTAATTTACCACCAAACACTTCATTTCTCTTTGTTCAATCATGAATCCCTGCTCCACCAACTGATGGAATGTGTGCCATGTCTTGAAGGGAAATAAGGGGAATTTTCTTGGTTTCATTCATATTGCCTATCCATAGGAAACCTCTAATCAATTTTTGAATTTTCTGAAGAATTTTGGAAGGAGATTTTAGGACTGCAATGAAGTAATTTGGTATTGCTGCAAGAACTGATTTGATGAGAAGGATTCTGCCTGCCAGTGATAGCCATCGGGCTTTCCAAGCCAATATTCTACTCTGAATACATTGTACCACTGAAGACCAGTAGGAAGACTTATTTGAGCCCATGAAGAATGGGATCCCCAAATAAGTGGATGGTAAGAGGTCCACTGAGAATCCTAGGATTCTGACTATTTTGTCAGATATCACTTTGTTGGTATTGAAGAGATAAATTTTGGATTTTTGAACATTAATAGATTGACCTAAAACTTCTGACTAAAGCTGTATGATGTATTTCATTTGTCGAGCCTCCTGAACTTGAGACGTACCAAATAAAAAAGTATCATCTGCAAATAGGGAATGAGTAACAGATATATTTGTTCCATGAACATGTGCACCTTTCCACTTATCTGACTCATGATGATGCTTGATAGTTCTACTGAAAGCTTCTGCCATGATGATGAATAGTGCCAGTGATAATGGATCACCCTACCTAACACTTTGTGATGAAGAAAAGAACCCAGCTGGTTTTCCATTAACTAAGACTGAAAACCAAGCACTTGAGATACATGCTTTAACCCATTTGCACCAACCTTTTGAAAAACCCATTTTATTTAAAACTTCAAATAAAAACTTCCAGCAAACTCTATCATATGCTTTCATCATATCAAGCTTGATCACAAAATTTGAAGTATGGTTTGAATCTATTGAATGTAGAACCTCGTGAGCCACTAACGCTCCTTCCATCATTTCTCTACCTAGGACAAAACCTCCTTGCTCCAAAGAGATAATGGATGGAATAAGACGCTGTAATATTAAGTAGATGGCCTTAGTTATGATCTTATATGTTAGATTACATAATGAAATTGGTCTAAAATTTGCAAATGTTTTTAGTTCCTTGATTTTTGGAATTATTGAGATATTTGTGGTGTTAAAGTATTTGAGCATACTCTTGTTTTTTCTTGATTCCTCCGCTACATCCAATAAATCCCATCCAATAGTATCCCAACAAATTTGGTAAAAAAGAGCAGAGAAGCCATCCGACCCTAGAGCTTTGTCTGGAGGAAAGGAGGAAACCACCTTTCTAAGTTCATCCCACATGTTGAAAGAGGAAGATTATACCAAATTATTTAGAAGACTCTCATTCACTTTATGTTCTAGAAGTGCATCGTCTATAAATTTATTAGCCAAGAAGTTTGCAACTTTATTGGCATCTATGAAGCAATGCATAATTTCAAAAGATAGAAACTTTTGTAATATACTCATAATAGTAATTAATCTATACTGTAATTTCCAACAATCTAAGGATCCTTTTTAAAAAATATTATCTAAGTTTATATTGATAGAAATAAGTAGATGAATGTATGAAAAAGGGTATTCTTGGAAGGCCGTTAATGAGTTTCGGACAATCTTTTGGTAAAAAATTAACTCTTAACCCATATTACACCTATGGGGCTAGCTTATTTTAACCCTAACTACCCCCTTGGGCTCATTTTAACCCCTATAAAACCCACTAAGAGTTAACCCACGAAAATACATGATGGGACTCATGTTTTGACTTCATAAACAAGTAACCCAACACATGGGCACTACATGGTGACTCTAGGGTAAGCGTCACATCTCTACTAAGTCTCTTGGTAATGCCAACTTACATGCACAAGTGTCAATTAATACCACAAAAACACACCACATTCACATAACACATGGCATGCTTTGTTGGAATTACACGTATTAACAATTTATAATAACATACATGCAATATTCATATTTACTAAATAAAGCACAAAACAACGAAGTTAAATGTCTCGATAGAGTTAAGCTTGGATTTTCCCTAAATTTCACATTAATCTTGTCGTGCTTCCCCAGTTTAAGTCCATGGTCAATTATCTTGGACACTTGATCAAAATATCAGTAGCTAAAGAAGAAATCATACATATAGAAATGTAAGAAAATTGATACATTCAACTCATTTCTAATGGCAACTAGTATTTCACAAATTTCATCATGAGTAGAAACATTATTTGCAAAATTAGATCTCCCACAAGCATAAACATGTTCACACTTAAAATCATTAAATCAAATAATCATGTAACAATTACAATTAAACTATCAAATTATCCTAAAACATTTGCAGAATATAGTCCTCAAGTATAAATTCAATTGTCATAAATATTCACCACAAAACATAATTATAATATCAGAACATAGGATTCAAAAGTCAATCTTTCTACTATAACATAACATCAAGATCGACCAATCATGAGCATATAAAATTTTATCCTAGCATCATAAAAATGTAAACATCATCACATAGTATCTAATGATTTGAAATCATTGTCCAATAAATCAATGCATCAAAATAAAGTATCATCATGATAATCAAAGTATGAAAATGTCAACTATGCTATGATGGGTTGGGGTAGGATCTCACAATAAAAGTATCAAAATATTGTCTCATCTAGTCATATCATAACATAACATAACAAGCTCTCACAATGCATATCAAGTCTAAGGTAGGTCACATAAATCAAATAGTCAAGAGATCACCCTGAGGGTAGCATCTCACATAGGTTCAACATAGACATGAATACAAGAATAACTCCAGCCCCCATCCTTCATGCTCTCAAACATATAAGGGAAACTAGGGAGGCTCTACGTAGGATAAATAGTATTAGAGATGAGTTAGTATATATGATCGCTATCATTCAATCATATGAACCTTATGATAACATTATCATTGATGCATTCTATACATCTCTCTCTCATAGTGTTAATGGTGTTGTAAAATGGAGACAGATTAACAATAATGTTTCTATAACTAATGTGATGACCATGTTTACTCATTATCAAAAAGTATCTCATGTCAGAGGATACCTTAGTACTAGGTGCTCAGATCTACTTGTTGCATCATTTATATATCCTATACTATTGGGTGCTCATCATAGGTGGCTCTGGAAGGATCAATTTCCACTCTATTTTTGCAAACAATTATTTGTATTATTTCATTTACATTATGAGGTTGAATATACCAATTTCCCTTTGCATTTTGGAAAGGGGAAGGGCTGAATATACCAATTTCCCATTGATGTTTTGAACTCTCCACTGCAAAAGATTACAACAGATGACACCAAGAGGGATGTATTTTATTGTATCATGAGTATCGTGACTCAGGTTGATAAGATTTCATGTGATTTGGAGGGGAGATACATGTTGCATTTATGTTCTATCATTCCTCCACCTGTTCATGATACATCTCCCAATGATTATCCTTATGAGGTACTAGATATACCATATCCTCTGAAAGTTGTAGCTTTATCCAAGATAGACCCTTTGCGTCACATGGGTTCATGTTTATCTAGTGATCTTATTATTTTATATCAAGATATACAAATATATCTTGGGGTCTCTATATATGAGGTGTTTAATCATATATCGCTTGATTTCTTTGTAGACCCTCTACCAAGTCAGGTTCTTAGGGTGCACAAAGAAAAGAGGATATTTATTCACATCCTACAACTTCTCAACATAAAATAGTTGACCAGGATACACCACCCCCTTGTCAAACATCCCAAGATCATATACCTTAGGAAAAATTTGTTCTAGCTCAATAAATTCATTCCAACATTCTTATGGATAGTGATGTTGATCCAGAGGTGACATCATTACATGATTCAGACTTGAGTAGGGTCAGGAGAGCACTACAATCTACTACAATATAAATATATATTTTGATTTTAAAAAGTACACATCTATCTAGCTTGGTTCCGGTTAGGAGCTTAAATATATACCATCTTACGTATAAATTTACCATAGTAGGAGTAAATAATACCCTATTAACAATATTGAAATTCATGTCAAAGTCTACTTTGTTAAGAAATTTTATCCCACTTATACAATGTTCACCCTATTAAGGATTTACAATAAATTCTAAAATAGAACTTTTATGTTTGATTAAAGACTACGCGTTTAAAGGATTTAACGACTACGTGTTTAAAGGATTTTAACAATCTTGATGCTAAACTGTTAGGAATAAATAAAAAAGAAATATGACATGTGAGTGCTTTCTCCTAAAGATTGTTAGATCTTGTTCTACTATATTCCTTCCTCTTCTCTAATATTCTAATTTTTCTCTGTTCTTTTGTTCATACATTCATCCACTTATTATCCATCCATTATCATCATCTCTTCCCCCGATCTCGTTTTAAAGTAATGTCTGATGTTATGTCTTCGGTTATTGTCATGTCCTCATTAGTTTTCCTTAATTCTTGCATACACCATTTGATAACACAATGTCATCCTTGATAACATGCTTATCATTTCCTTCTTGCTAATAATTCTTTTTTATAGATTTGCCAATACTCATAACCTTGTTTTGATAGCTGTTACTTTTCTAATAGTACTCTTCACTTGATGTTGATTGCCCACAATGAAAATCTTATCAAAAATCATTTATTATCTTGTAGAGGATTTTTTCAAGTAACAATCTCCCCCTTTGGTATTGATGGAAAACCAACTAACATCAGTCCTGATTTGACTTACTGCTCCCCCTTTTTATGTACTCTCTTTAGTTATACTTCTCTGTTTAAATTTCTCACCATACTCTACTTCTCCTTCTAATTTACTTTTCACTTTACTTCTCTCATACTTTACTTCTCCTCCTTTGATAGAAATGACAAACGCGTCCAAAACAAAATATGACTTCTGTGATTTACATGTTTTCTGCTCCTTGTAACATTTTGTACTTAGCCTGTACATCTCTTAAAACCATGTTACATTAATCATATAGATTATTAAGTGCATTGATATCACTTTTAATATTAATTACCCTAGTGGTAATATCTTCATTATCATTTTCTCCTTCAGTGCTTAGCAAAATAGATGTAACTTATATTTGTTTCTGCATTATATCCGTAAGTATAGCAATTCTACATGATTTTTCAATTGATGTACTATTACTTGTAAGTATTTTCTTTGTGATTTCAGTTTCTTCTGTTAATGTTCCCTTTAAAAGATTTAGTATTTATGATAACATCTTTGTAACTTCTATCATTTTACTTATACTATTGTCAGTAGATGACCTGTGTTGTAGTTTCCCTCTATGTTCCGCTTTAATATTCCAATTTCTCATGATAGTGTCCACAAAATATCCCAACTATGTTATACTTGATTCATTTTCATCAATAGCGATTGTCGGTAGTAGTCTTGAAAATGTATTGATTGTTGTCTTCATGCTTTTATTCTTCTATTTTTCCTTCAAGGGTTTCTGTATAGGTGTCTTCTCTATATCTCTCAACATATTGTAGTTTTTCCTTTTAGTGTAACTTAATCAGAACTTTCTTCAAAATAGAAAAATATGGTCTTTGATATAAGTCTTCAAGTTCTTCAAAGTTTGAATCATTTTTTCTGTTCTTGTGATGTTGTAACCACAATCATGCTTTGTAATGTTTTTGGCAACTTGTTCTTCCTCAGTTTCTGATAGCTCACCGATAGCGGGTGCTATATCGGTAGTATGCATTTCTTGTTCAGTTCCAGGGTCTTTATCTTTTTCAATACTTATGTCATCCTCAATTCCATCTTTTATTTCAATAGGTTGATCCTCTTTTCCTTCATCAAATATTGGTTGTGGTTTCTCTCCATTAAATATCATGTTCAATGTCTGTAGAGCATATTCTTCTACTTCTTTCTATAATCCTACTAGTAATTTAGTTGTTCTTCTCTTTCTAATAAATGTTAGCTTATGCTTTGTCATTAATAGGTAAATCTCTTCTATACTTGATTCTCCCTTTGTAATGTTCAACGTTTGTTCCCTGCTTAACTTTTCTTGTTTCATTGCTTCATCCCATCTTATATTAATTTTTTCAAATAATTCTCGAGGAATGTTCTGTCTCAAATCATTTGGATATCTCTTAAATTTGTGTAAGTCAAATAATATAGAATCTTCTACATTTTTCTTTTCTTCATCTAACCATTTCATGTACCTAGTTACGTGTAGCTATCTGATAGTTCCATTTTCTCGTATTCCTTCTTCTAAATCATTTGTTGTTCTCTTAATTCTAGGTGTTGTATGTTCAATCTCATGTTCATTATTCTTCCTTGATGGTGTCTGCATTGTTCAGGATCTTGTTATCTTTCCTAGTATATGTTCTTCTATACCCTTATTGGTAGATTGTTTATGTTTAGCAGGTGTTGTAATTGACTTCCATTTCCTTATCGCACTACTAACATCTTACTTTGATTTCTTTTTTTTTTTGATATTATCTTTTTGTATACTTCTTCAAATGTTCCAAATTGATTACCTTCCATATCCTTAGGTTGTTCTAACACTTGTTTTATACTTGTCATTAACTCACTCTCCTTTACTTCATATCTACTAGGTTATATCCATGAGGTTCTTGGTTCAACTTATTTTATTATACGTGAATGTGAGCTAGCTAAGAAACATATATCCTTCTCAAATTCCTTAACAATATTGTTAGGTAGTATACGATATCTTCTATAAATTTTTGTTTGATATTCTTTGAAATAACACCACATTTCTAGATTGAAATTCCTTCCCAGTTGTTCAATATACCTATTGATTTGATTGATAATTGGTTCGTGCCTATTTTCCAATTTACTTTACCAATGCCTAGAAATACTATTGTACACAAAAAAATATACATACCAATAACACTCCAAACTTCAATCCTTGTTTCTTGGTTTTCCTTAGATTCGTCATTAGTTGATATCTCATCATTTTTGCTAAATTATATCACTTTCCTTTAGTAGTGATCTCATAGGAAACTTGTAGTGCTCCTCTTGATATGTTAGTCAATTGATCCACTTGATAAATCTTATACCCGATAACCATTGATGAATATTTTTTTTTCTTTATCCACAATATTGTTTACATCAAAAGTTTTTTGATCTTTCTTATATCTTACTCCTTCAATTTTTATTCCTGAGTCCAATGTGAGACCTACACTAGACTGTTATAGTTTACCATTTTGTTTCATGCTTTCAGTAGTTTATGCTTTCACATACTTTGTCTATCAGAGAGACTTTTCATACTTTTGAGGATCGGTGGAATCCTGT
>MU223463.1:3266714-3284674 GCA_018584345.1 Thuja plicata
ACAATAGATATGGTACTCAAACAGATAACAATAGTCTCACCAATTAAGGTTTGACAGCAATGACAAAATAACAATTGCTTGCATTGTCACTTTCCAACAATCTCCCTCTTTGGCATTGATGGCAACATAGAATATTAAAATAATGATTTAACAAGCATAGTTACCAACCAATCCAAAAAGTCAACTGTGTTCCTTGATATGAATGAATCTTCATTAATGTATTTAGCTTCATTCTAATTATTATCTATAAAACAATTCTCCCTCTGTGTCTGTAATCACACTATAATCATCTGTGTCTAATCATCTTGTCATGCCCAAAAGTTGGGTAAAAACACACAAACAATTTTTTTTTTAAAAGCACTAAAAAGGAGGATAACAGAACTACCTCCAAGGTAATACATGCACGCAAAATGGTGCAAGGGGAAAATAGAAACTAGAAAGGTTACAAAGGGAGGAATAACTCTCAGAGCTATCCTAAAGAGTTCCTTAAGCTACAAGCCTGATCTACACGCAAACTTAGACAATTGACCAAAAGTCAATAGAGTTGACCAAAAGTCAACTATACTCTAGAATACGTGAAAGGTAAGTACTAGGGTTTACTAAGTCCTATAGGTGCTTGGGCATGCAAGTTGAGATAGTTGACTAGAAAGTCAACCCATGTTGACCAAAAAGTCAAATGTCTCTGAAAGGTGTGAAACTAAAACCCCAGGGTCTAGAGATTGCATGGGACATCAGGTTCGAGAATCAAGTCAAATGGCCAAGGTTTGACCATGGTTGACCAAAAGTCAACTGTTCATTGAAGTTGGTCAAGGGGATAAAATAATATCATCAAAACGGGTAAATAGTGAAGAGATTGAATAATCTACTAAACATTTCATTTATCATTATATTTAAATATTAATAAATAAATCTCCCTCAGATTTAAACAAGAAGAAAAGCTATCATTTAAAAAATTAAAATTATAACTATCCCAAAACTTTACATAAAACTAATAATATCTACCCTGATATAAAAAAGAAAAATTTTTTTTATAAAACAAGATAATGTAATTAAACTCTAAGTCTGTTCCTACTCCAATCTTAATCCCTACTAAAATATATAGATCAAATAGGTATTATAAACCTACTTAATAAAAATGTTTAAAATAATATTCAAGCTTTATATTAAGCAATTAAATATCTATAACATTATATCTAATTATAAGAATATTCCATTTTATCTACAAATTATCCTCATTAATAAAAGGTTAGTTTTATTATGTAATTAAATTCCATTGCACTAATTAAGATCAACACTTGATATAAAAGGAAAACCTAATCTAATAATCTCAATTTTAAACTTAAAAGATCTAAACTAAAATTATATTAATTATTTATATGAGCTACTTAAGTTACATAAAACAAGGTAAAACAAATCTAAAAAGAAAAAAAATTCCTAAACTTAATTCATTAATACAAATACAAAAGAGGAAGGACAAGAAAAAAAAGGGACAAGGCTTCCAATGAAGCCGAAACCCTAACACCCAGTGCCTACACGCATGGAGGCAAGGAGGCGGTGACAGTCCATATTTCAAAATGCAGAGGGTGACGGAGGGTGGTTTAACCGGGTGGCGGGAGACATTCTACCGAGCGGCAGAAGGGAGGGAGCGGCGCGGTGGTGGCCGCAAGCGGCGGCACCACCATCTACTAGGGAAGGGCGCAGGCGAGGAAGGGGTGGCCGACATCAGGCGGCGATGCCTCCCCACTGTGCATAGCACAGTGGGTGGCCTATGTTCCATGCGGCCCCCAATGATGGAAGGTTGGCCTGGGGCCGGGGGGGCTTCGGCCCTCCTAAATAAAATTATATATTAATTTTTTTTTTCTTTTATAATTTATAAAACTGATTGTTAAAGATATACAGCGCTCAGTGCTTAAAGGAAAAAAATATTTTTCCTTAGTTAGTCCCTCTTTTTTTTACATGTGATTTCTTTTGTGTTATTTTATTTTAAAAGGAGAAAGTTACTAACATAATACATTAATTTATAAACATGTACAGGAATTTAAAAACATAAAAAAAATAGTTTTCTGGTGTAAAAGAATGACTGGTGGAAAAAAATATCTGTGTTAAAACAGAGGCATATAGGAGTATTTTTTTTAAATATTTTTCTTCATGTGTGGAATCCATAATTTACTCTAAAGACAATAGTGGAGTAAAAATTTAATTTAGAGCATTATAAATTTTCTTGAAAATTTCTAGCATAATGTTAAGTAAAAATAAATAAATATAAATATCCCCCTTTCAAGATCACTAAGTTAAACAATTAAATTTTAAACTTGCATTTAAATGTAATAAGAAATATGTCTTTGAACAATAGTGAATAAATATACAAGGGAGATAATAGTCACTACTACGATCTTCTTTTATTTAGAAACCAATAATGCCATCAAACTGAAAATTGATCTTGATCATTTAATTATCGAAATTCTATATAAGCTACAATAAACCAAAAAAATTTCTTCTAAGAATAGATAAACATATAGTCTATGAAATTTCCAATTTCCTTTTTAACTCATAAAAATAAGGTATAATTACAACTTTCGTAGGTTCCTCACCTATACCATGAAATACAAAATTACCAGATCACTAGAGGTTACAACTTCCTTTTGGGTCATGATTCAACTTTACAATAATGAAATTTCTAAAGCATCAACGAGACAAATGATCATTTTATAGCCATACCCTCTTCCTCATAAGGGTACATTGCAACTAACATCTCCTTCAAGAACCTGTAAATGATGGGGTTGACCATGGAGGCTCACCTCCCAACCTAGGCCTTACAAGGTGACCGCCAAACTTGGGGATCCAAACTAGAATGAGATACAAACAGGCAACCCAACAAGCAGACAAGCAACAAAAAAACACATACGCCAGAAAGCTTCCCAACACAAGGATGAACAAATGGTTAGGTCTCCAAGAGACCTTCCAGAACAAGGGTAGTGGTAGACTTCACTATAGGAGAAAGCCAAGAATGAAAATATACACACAAGTTTCACATGGACTTGAAAAGGACCATCTTCACAAGATGTAGTCATGAAGTAACCTCCTTATGCCTCCTAGTTGCCCTCAGGCCCTTCTTGGCATCATGGGTATCATGTTACTCCATGTTTTTCCCTCCACACATGGGAGACTCTACACTAACAGAAATCATTTCCAACTACCCCTCCAAGGCTACTCTGCGCTCCCAAGGGTGAGTGTACCTTGAAGACCCATTCAAAATCAATCACAAAATAAAGACATTGAGAACAAATATTTAAATTTCAAAACTGAAAATAAATCTTCAAAAACACATAGGACTCCATTAATGGAGTCCTTGAGCTCAAGAACACACATAAACACACACAAATAACTTTAAAGAAATCCAACCTTAATCCAAAAATAAGGTGTTAAGAGGAATGGTGTTGAGCTATCCTTCCTAAGCTCCTCCAAAAGTTCCTACAACTGAATTCTGTCTCTAAGGGTAGAGAGTGGCTGAACACTCAACTCAGCCTAAATCCTTACCTAAATAGGCAAACCTCCAACAAGAGAAAGGCTTAACCCAAAGGTGAGGTAACTCTAACCAATCCTAAACTAATCCACTTCCTAACTCTCCAAGGGTGAATTCAAGTGAAACTTGGGTAGAAGAGAGAGTGAGGTTAACCAAAGTCACACTCCTCTTCTAAATTCGCTCAAAACTGAAAATGACACTTAAAGGGAGAAATAAATGAGTTTAGAGGCTCATTAATGATATAAAATGACCCCTAACCCATAGGGTACCAAGTTGGGTGACTAAAACTGACCCCGGTTACCCCCTAGGAGCCCAAAAGACCCTCAAAAACTCACCCTGAAGTTAACCTACGGATTTCTAAGTCAAAAGACTTCTAGAAACTTCTAACCCTGGGGTAAGCTTGGGTACTACTTATAGACGACCTTAGTTAACCCTTAACTAACCTTGGTTTCCCATTTCCTAGCCATGTCAATAATTAAATTACAACAATTGCAAAACTTGGCACATTAAATTAAAACAAATGACATGACTTATTCACATAAATATTTACTAATTTAATGACACACATGCAAACCACTTTTATGAAATAAACACATAACAATGAGGTACATGCCTCTTTATATAGATAGGACCTTGGAAAGCATGGGTATTCACATAGGTTCCAGTACTGGGTCCTCGATATAGATCCATGGTCAACTTTTCTTGCACACTTAATGCACACATCAGTAGATCCAAAATGACATGATATGAAACATAACATGACATCAATGATATACGTACATATAAACCATATTTGCATTAGAACTAAAGTAACCTAGCATCAGTTTCGTAAACCAAATTCATTATATTACATTCATACATTTAAATGCATATAAGACATCAACATAAGCTGAAACTGAATCAGAACATAAAGCATCTCAAAAGTACCCTGATTACAAAATCAGGCGCTGAATATATAACATAGGATTCTACTGATCCTCAAATGTATAAAAAGTCTCTGATAGTCAAAGTATGTCAAAGCATAAACTACTAAAAGTATGAGAATAATATAGTAAAACTATAACAGTCAAAAGTAGGCCTCACATCCACCCCCTCTAGGCATGAACTTCCTCCTAGAGTTCATCGAAGAGGTGAGAGTACTATGATCTCATCTATGCTGTGTCCTCCCAAGAGGCTGTAACCTCATCATAGCAGTCCCACTGGACCCTAACCTGGTCCATCTCTCTACTTCGAAGGCCCAAATTCCGCCGAGCCAATATACAAATTGGCTCCAATGCCAGCTGTCCATCCGACTCCACCTGCAAGGCATCCCAATCTATCACATGAGACTCATCATAAATATACTTCCTTAGAACTGAAACATGAAACACATCATGGATGTGTGACAGGCTAGGTGGCAATGCTAAATGGTATGCAATTGGTTCTATCCTCTCAAGGATCTGAAAAAGGTCCAACAAAATGGGGTGCTAGCTTAGAGCCCTTTCCAAAATGGATTGGACTCTTATGCGGTCGTACTCTCAAGAAGACTCTATCTCCAACTAGATTAGTCTCGATCAATCCTCTTCACATTTGCATACTTCTTCTGCCTATCCTAAGTTTCCTCAAGTCGCTGCCTAATCAAAGTCACATGCTGCTCCATATCCCTGACTAGCTCAGGACCAATGGAAAGTCTATCCTTGATCCTATCCCAACTGAGTGGGGTCCTGCATGGTCTACCATAAAGAGCCTGATAGGGAGGCATACCCAAGGAAGTTTGGTGCCCATTTTTATAGGCAAACTCCATGAGGTGTAGGTATTCTTCCCACCAGTTGTGATGGTCCATGACGTACATGTGAAGCATGTCCTCTAACACTTGATTGACCCTTTCAGTCTGACCATCTATCTCAGGATGATAAGCCGTACTGAAGTTAAGCCTAGTACCCATAGATGTCTGAAGTTCTATCCAAAAGGATGAAGTGAAGAGAGAATCTATATCTGAGATGATCTTACGAGGTATGCCATGAAGTCTGACTATATCTCGCAAGAACACTTGTGCCACTACTAGTGCAGTAAAGGTAGTACACATGGGTGAAAAGTGAGCCACCTTAGTCAACATGTCGACTGTCACCGTGATGGCATCATGATGATGAGAAGACATAGGAAGACCTACTATGAAATCCATAAATATGGTGTCCCATTTCCACACTGGTACCTCATGAGGCTGAAGGAGACCACTTTGATGATGGTGTTTCGCCTTCACCCTCTGGCACTCTGAGCATCTAGCTACCATCTCTACAATCTGCAACCTCATGCCTGGCTAATGATATAGTTGCCTCAAGTTGGCATGCATCTTCTTAACTCTGGGATGCGCTGCATAAGGGGCCCTATGAGCCTTAAGCATCAGAAACTCACACAATCCTTTGGAATAAGGTATATAGATACGTCCTCTATGATGCAATAGTCCATCAGACTCCAAGGCATACTTTGAAAACTTCCCCTCAAGGGGTCTATGGGACCGAATAAACTCACAAACCTCCACATACATCTCATCCTCTTGCAAGTGATGAAGGATATGATCTTTTAGATCCATGCTAGTAGACATAGAGGAAAGCTCATGTTGTCTCCTACTCAAGGCATCTACGACCACATTCTCTTTCCCCTTGATGTAATGGACATCAAAATCATATTCAGATAAGAACACCATCCATCTCCTCTACCTAGCATTAAGGTTTGGCTGAGTGAAGATGTACTGAAGACTTTGATGGTCTAAATGAATTTCAAACCAATTTCCTAAGAGAAAATGCCACCATCTGACTAAAGCATGCACTACTGTTGTGGGCTCTAGGTCATGGGTAAGGTAGTTGAGCTCGTGAGTCTTTAGTTTCCTAGACTCGTAAGCTATAGCTCACCCACCTTACATAAGAATTGCTCCCAAACCATCCAAGGAAGCTTCTGTGCATACCATAAAGTCTACTAATGGTTCTGGTATAGCTAAAATGGGTGCACTGGTAAGTGCTCTCTTGAGCTCCTGAAAAGCCTTATCACACTTCTCAGTCCACTCAAACTTCTTTCCCTTTCACTGAAGAGAGGTAATGGGGTGTGCTACCTAAGAGAAACCATTAAAAAACCATCTTTAGGAACTAGATAAACCAATGAAACTCCTAAATTTGGTCACAGTGGTAGGTGCTGGCCAATCCATGATGGCATCAATCTTTGATGGGTCTACTGAGATGCCATCACCTAAAATAACATGGCCAAGGTACTTGACCTCTACTATGAAGTAAGCACACTTTTCCAAGCTTCCATATAACTAATTATCTCTAAGACAGTGCAAAACTTGCCTCAAGTGTTCCTCATGCTCTTTCTCATCCTTGGAAAATATCAAGATCTCATCGAGAAACATAACTACAAACTTGTCAAGGAAGGTTCGAAATACTCCATTCATAAGACTCATGAACATAGCTAGAGCATTCGTAAGACCGAATGGAACCACAGTGAATTCATAGGGTCCATATCTAGTGTGGAATGTGGTCTTGTGAATATCACTATCCACGATCCTAAACTGATGGTAACCCGATTTGAGGTCTATCTTAGAGAAGACTCAGGCACCCTGCAATTGATCGAACAAGTCATCAATCCTAGGAAGTGGATATCAATTCTTGATGGTTACCTTGTTCAACTATCAGTAATCCATGCACAACCTAAGCAAGCCATCTTTCTTCTTCACGAAGATAACTGGTGCACCCCAAGGAGAAACACTAGGATGAATGTGTCCTTTCTCTAATAGTTCCTCAAGCTGTATCTTGAGCTCATTAAGCTCATTAGTGGTCATCCTATAAGGTGCTCTGGAAACCAACTCAGCTCCTGGTATGAGATCAATGTGAAATTCTACTGCCCTACGAGGAGGCATACCAAGTAGCTCTAATGGAAACACATCTGCAAACTCTTGAAGAATGGGGAAGTCATCAAGAGAAGTTTCCTTCTTTGTCTCTTCTTCCCTATCACTGATGGTGATGGCATACAACTGGCATCCCTTCCACATGCATCACTTAAGGTGCATGGAGGATATTACATGGAGGGATATAGGCCTATGAACCCTAGTAATAACTGTATCTGTACCATCATCATCCAAACATTCAATCCTCTTACGATAATCTAGCTTGGCTCTGTGGGCACTTAGCTAATCCATGCCAAGAACTAGACCATAAGATCCAAGGGATTAACTCTACGATTATCTATGGTGGTCATCCCACCAATCTAGATTGGACAATCTCTAACCATTGAGGTTACAGAAACTCTAGCTCTTGAAGCTAACTCTACTTCCCATCTAACCTCTTGTCTAGCTGGCACTAGCCCGCAATGCTCCATAACCGATGGAGAAACAAAGGATTAAGTGGCTCCTGTATCAAAAATAATAGTAACATCACTACCTCTGATCTTACTTGAGGCCTCAATAATGGTAGCCTGGTGCTCTACCTGATGATTGTCCACTACTGCAAAAGCCATGTGGGATTTTCCTCTGTCCCCTACGATTGGTTCTGAAACCACTGTACGCTGACTACCACCCTGTGGGCACTCTCTAGCTAAGTGCCCGATGGCACCACAAGTGTAACATGGCCCCCATGACTGAACTTGAACACCAGTTGGCCTAGAATACTGAGTTCCTATAGTCCTAGATGAATAGCTATAAGCACCCCTAGAGGACTACTGAGTCTATGCTTGGGGGGGTATATGGTGCCTGAGATCTCTGGTCCTTCTTAGGACCCTGAGACTACCACTATTTTGACTTGGAGCCCTGTTGAACCTGAGGTGCCCTCTGACGCTAGTTCTACTGTGATTGTTGTGGCTATTTTTTTTGTTGTTGCTGCTGCTATTGTTGTGGGGCCCTAAATTTCCCTAAAGAGTTCCTCTGATTCCATTTCCACGTGTTTTTCTAATATCTAGAGGCCTGAGATGAGGTATTGTTATTTTGTGACCCATCTCTATAATTCTGTGGGCCCTGAACTATCTCTTCAGCCACTAAGGCCCTGTCCACCGTGAAGCTTAAGTTCCCTAAAGGTACCATGTGTACCCTATCTAAAATCGTGGGATTTAATCCCTTGATGAATGTGTTCACCTGCACCTTCTCGTCTCCCATGTATTCAAAATAGCGTAGGAGGTCGAGAAACTTGCCCTCATACTGGGCTACTGTAAGACCTTGTTGCTAGAGGTCGTGGAACTCGTCTATATGGTGCTTTTTGAACTGTTCTAAAATATACCATTCTCTAAAGAGCTCGAGGTAAGCTCCCCAGGTGAGGGTATTGATATCACTGAGTCCCTTGGTCTCCTCATGCCTCCACCAAGTGGAGGCCCCATCTATAAGAAATAGAATTACGAACTGTGCCTTAAGGTTGCTGCCATAATTCTACAACCCAAAGCACCTCTCCAAGCTTAAAAGCCAAGCCTCAGCTCTTGCCCCATCTACTTCTCCTGTTAAGGGAGGAAGTTTAAGCCTCATTAACTCTGTGATCTGATTCCCCATATCGGGGGGTGCTCTATTGAGCCTTTGTGCACCTCCCCTAGGAATACCACCTGGTACTGCAATGGACTCCTCTTCGTGGTCTGCTTGATTTCCTCCTACTCTAGGAGGTGGGCTCCTACTTCTCTCCCTTTCTTGATTAACAGGTGGCATGTGGTCTAGAGTGAGACCAGCCAGGTTCTAAAAAGCTAGCAATAGAGCTGCATTAGGATTGGGAGGGGGTTTAGGAGGTGGGCTCTGATCCCTCCTACGATCCTCTACCTCAGGTCATACCTCTACGCATGCTTTAGGGGCACGTCACTGACCACACCCTTGCTAATGGGCTTGACGAGTGACAGGTGGCATCCTACACATACAAGACAAATTTAGTAACAACATAGTGGGTTAGGTTCCCAATGTTGCTAAACATGGCTCTGATACCAAAATGTCATGCCCATAAGTTGGGAAAAAACAAACGAACAATTTTTTTTTTAAAAGCACTAAAAAGGAGGATAACAGAACTACCTCCAAGGTAATACATGCACGCAAAATGGTGCAAGGGGAAAATAGAAACCAGAAAGGTTACAAAGGGAGGAATAACTCTCAGAGCTATCCTAAAGGGTTCCTTAAGCTACAAGCCTGATCTGCATGCAAACTGAGATAGTTGACCAAAAGTCAACTAGAGTGGACCAAAAGTCAACTATACTCTAGAATAATTGAAAGGTAAGTACTAGGGTTTGCTAATTCCTATAGGGGATAGGGCACACAAGTCAAGATAATTGACCAGAAAGTCAACCCATGTTGACCAAAAAGTCAACTATCTCTAAAAGGCGTGAAACTGAAACCCCAGGGTCCAGAGACTGCATGGGACACCAAGTTTGAGAATCAAGTCAAATAGCTAAGGTTTGACCATGGTTGACCAAAAGTCAACCATTCATTGAAGCTGGTCAAGGGGATAAAATAATATCGTCAAAAGGGGTAAACAGTGAAGAGATTGAATAATCTACTAAATATTTCATTTATCATTATATTTAAATATTAATAAATAAATCTCCCTTAGATTTAAACAAGAAGAAAAATATCATTTAAAGAATTAAAATTATAACTATCCCAAAACTTTACATAAAACTAATAATATCTACCCTCATTTAAAAAAAAATCAAATTTTAATAAAACAAGATAATGTAATTAAACTCTAAGTCTGTTTCTACTCTGATCTTAATCCCTACTAAAATATATAGATCGAATAGGTATTATAAATCTACTTAATAAAAATGTTAAAAATAATATTCAAGATTTATATTAAGCAATTAAATATCTATAATATTAAATCTAATTATAAGAATATTCCATTTTATCTACAAATTATCCTCATTAATAAAAGGTTAGTTTTATTATGTAATTAAATTCCATTGCACTAATTAAGATCAACACTTGATATAAAAGGAAAACCTAATCTAATAATCTCAATTTTAAACTTAAAAGATCTAAACTAAAATTATATTAATTATTTATATGAGCTGCTTAAGTTACATAAAACAAGGTAAAATAAATCTAAAAATAAAAACAATTCCTAATCTTAATTCATTAATACAAATACAAAAGAGGAAGGACAAGAAAAAAAAGGGACAAGGCTTCTATTGGAGCCGAAACCCTAACACCCAGTGCCTACATGCATGGAGGCAAGGAGGCGGCGACAGTCCATATTTCAAAACGCAGAGGGCGACGGAGGGTGGTTTAATCGGGTGGCGGGAGATAGTCTACCGAGTGGTGGAAGGGAGGGAGCGGTGTGGTGGTGGCCGCAAGAAGTGGCACCACCGTCCGCTAGGGAAGGGTGCAGGTGGGGAAGGGGCGACTGACGTTGGGCGGCGGCGCCTCCCCACTGTGCATAGCACAGTGGGTGGCCCGCGTTCTGCGCGGCCCCCAATGGTGGAAGGTTGGCCTGGGGCCGTGGGGGCTTTGGCTCTCCTAACTAAAATTACATATAATTTGTTTTTTTCTTTTATAATTTATAAAAATGACTGTTAAAGATATACAATGCTCAACGCTTAAAGGAAAAAATCTTTTTCCTTAGTTAGTCCCTCTTTTTTTTACATGCGATTTCTTTTTTGTTATTTTATTTTAAAAGAAGAAAGTTACTAACATAATACATTAATTTATAAACATGTACAAGAATTTATAAACATAAAAAAAATAGTTTTTTGGTGTAAAAAAATGACTGGTGAAAAAAATCTCTGTGTTAAAATAGAGGCATATAGGTTTTTTTTTTTTTTTCATATTTTTCTTCATGGGTGGAATCCATAATTTACTCTAAAGACAATAGTGGAGTAAAAATTTAATTTAGAGCATTATAAATTTTCTTGAAAATTTCCAGCATAATGTTAAGTAAAAATAAATACATATAAATATCCCCCTTTCAGGAACACTAAGTTGAACAATTAAATTTTAAAATTGCATTTAAATGTAATAAGAAATATGTGTTTGGACAATAGTGAATAAATATACAGGAGAGATAATAGTCACTACTAGGATCTTCTTTTATTTAGAAACCAATAATGCCATCAAACTGAAAATTGATTTTGATCATTTAATTATCAAAATTCTATATAAGCTACAATAGACCAAAAAGAATTATTCTAAGAATAGATAAACATATAATCTATGAAATTTCCAATTTCCTTTTTAACTCATAAAAATAAGGTATGATTACAATTTCGTAGGTTCCTCACCTATACCATGAAATACAAAATTACCAGTTCACTAGAGGTTACAACTTCCTTTTGGGTCATGATTCAACTTTACAATAATGAAATTTCGAAAGCATCAAGGAGAGAAATGATCATTTTCTAGCCATACCCATCTTCCTCATAAGGGTGCATTGCAACTAACATCTCCTTCAAGAACCTGTAAATGATGGGATTGACCATGGAGGCTCACCTCCCAACCTAGCCCTTTACAAGGCCAACCCTGAGGTTAGGGATCCAAACTAGAATGGGATAGAAATAGGCGACCCAACAAGCAGACAAGCAACAGAAAATCACATACGCCAGAAAGCTCCCCAACACAGGGATGAAAAAATGGTTAGGTCTCTAGGAGACCTTCGAGAATAGGGGTAGTGGTAGACCTCGCTGTAGGAGAAAGCCAAGACTGAAAAATATACACACAAGCCTCACATGGACTTGAAAAGGACCATCTTCACAAGATGTAGTCCTGAAGTAACCTCCTTATGCCTCCTAGTTTCCCTTAGGCCCTTCTTGGCATCATGGGTATCATGTTACCCCATGTTTTTCCCTCCACAGATGCGAGACTCTACACTAACCAGAATCATTTCAAACTACCTCTCTAAGGCTACTCTGCCCTCCCAAGGGTGAGTGTACCTTGAAGACCCATTCAAAATCAATCACAAAATAAAGACATTGAGAACAAACATTTAAATTTCAAAACTTAAAATAAAGCTTCAAAAACACATAGGACTCCATTAATGGAGTCCTTGAGCTCAAGAACACACATAAACACAAACAAATAACTTTAAAGAAATCGAACCTTAATCCAAAGCTAAGGTGTGAAGAGAAATGGTGTTGAGCTATCCTTCCTAAGCTCCTTCTCCAAAAGCTCCTTCAACTAAATTCTGTCTCTAAGGGTAGAGAGTGGGTGAACACTCAACTCACCCTAAATCCTTCCCTAAATAGGCAAACCTCCAACAAGAGCAAGGCTTAATCCAAAGGTGAGGTAACTCTAACCAATCCTAAACTAATCCACTTCCTAACTCTCCAAGGGTGAAGTCAAATGAAACTTGGGTAGAAGAGAGAGTGAGGTTAACCAAAGTCACACTCCTCTTCCAAATTCGCTCAAAACTGAAAATAAAACTTAAAGGGAGCAATAAATGAGTTTGGAGGCTCATTAATGACAGAAAATGACCCCTAGCCCATAGGGTACCAATTTTGGTGACTAAAAATGACCCCGGTTACCCCCTAGGAGCCCAAAAGACCCTAAAAAACTCACCCTAAAGTTAACCTACGGATTTCTAAGTCAAAAGACTTCTAAAAAATTCTAACCTTGGGGTAAGCTTGGGTACTACTCCTAGATGACCTTAGTTAACCCTTAAATAACCTTGGTTTCCCCTTTACTAGCCATGTAAATAATTAAATTACAACAATTGCCAAACTTGGCACATTAAATTAAAACAAATGACATGACTTATTCACATAAACATTTACTAATTTAATGACACACATGCAAACAAAATTTACGAAATAAACACATAAAAATAAGGTCCATGTCTCTTTATATAGTCAGGACCTTGGAAAGCATGGTTATTCACATAGGTTCCAGTACTGGGTCCCCGATATAGATCCATGGACAACTTTTCCTGCACACTCAATGCACACATCAGTAGATCCAAAATGACATGATATGAAACATAAAACGACATCAATGATATACATACATACAAACCATATTTGCATTAGAACTGAAATAACCTAGCATTGGTTTCCTAAACCAAATTCATTGTATTACATTTATACCTTTAAATCCATATAAGACGTCAACATAAGCAGAAACTAAATCAGAACATAAAGCATCTCAAAAGTACCCTGATTACAAAATTAGGTGCTAGATATATAACACAGGATTCCATTAATCCTCAAATGTATAAAAAGTCTCTGATAGTCAAAGTATGTCAAAGCATAAACTACTGAAAGCATGAGAATAATATAGTAAAACTATAACACTCAAAAGTAGGCCTCACACATTTGTAGACTCCCTCTGAGTAGATAATCATTTCAATGTTTTCAATAGTAACTTCTTCCTCTATGTAATCTTTCCCTCTTGGTAATCTCTCTTTCTAGGCAATTTCTACCTCTGTTTCCTTTATGTCACTTCTTTCTCTCTTTATAGGTAATCTCTCGCTCTTTGACAACAATGCCAAAGACATTGATATCATTATCATATAGATCATTAGTATCATGCTGATCCTGTCATCTTGATTATGACTGATCTTCTTTTCTATCCTTGTTCATCTTCACAAATTTATCCAACATCCTAAAGTGTGACTTACTGTGCATCAATGTGTCAAGTATTCTGAATGTAATATTTGATGCATCAGTAGCATATAGAACTAAATTAGCCTTAGTTAGAGAAATCAACCCCAATTTACCTCGTAGATACTCATGAGTATCCTTGGGTAGTTCTTTTGTGGATATGTCTACTAATTGTACTTTAGTGTTCACATAATCCAATCTTACTTCTTTACTCTGAACTAGCTCCCTCAAGTAATGATACTTGATAGCTATATGCTTTGTCTTTTAGTGCATAACAGGATTTTTAGAAATATTAATAGCACTTGTGTTATCACAATATATGACAACTGGGTTAGTGATTTTTTCCTTCATACCTTTCAGTAATATCTTCAACCACACAATGTTAGAATAGTTGACTGTTGCTACCACATACTCGGCTTCAGCTATAGATTGTGAGGTGCAGTTCTATTTCTTGCTTGTCCAGGAGATCAATCTTTTCCCTAAAATAAACGCTCCACCAATAGTGCTTTTCCTATCATCAACATTTCCAGCCCAATCAGAGTCAGTGTAAACTCTTAGGTCAAACTTTTCATTCTTTTTGTAGTATAGACCATAGTCATCAGTTCCTTTCAAATATCTTAGAATTCATTTTACTGCCATCATGTGAGTTTCCTTGGGATTAGCAGAAAATCTTGCAACAATTCCAACAACTAGGGCAATATCAGGTCTACTATGTACAACATACTATAGTTTTCCAATCATTGATCTGTAGAGTGTTTGGTTTACTTATTTTGTGTCATCTTTTGTCAGCTTCTATCCAGTAGCCATGGGTGTACTCACTGGTTTGGACTCTTCCATTCCAAAAAATTTCAGTATCTCTTTGATATATTTAGATCGAGTGATATAGATAACATTCTCCATTTGATAAATTTGTAAGCCAACAGAATTTTCTATTTCCCCAAACATAGACATCTCAAACTCAGTTTGCATCTCTGTTGCAAATTTTTGACATAACACATCTTGTCAACTAAATATGATGTCATCTACAAAAATTTTAGCTAATAATGTACCTTTTTTTTTCTCTGTCTTTAAGTATAGGTTGTTGTTTTCATTGGTTCTTGCAAATCCAATCTTGATTAAATAATTGTGCAATCTCTCATACCATGCTCTTGGCACTTTCTTCAATCCATATAATGCTTTGTACAATCTGCAAACCATATCCCTTTTGTTTGGGTCAACAAAACCATGAGCTTGCTCAATATACACTTCTTCCAAGATACCATTGAGAAATGCAAATTTCACATCCATCTGATAAGATTTGAATCCTTTATAGGCTGCATATGCAAGTAAGGTTCTGACACCTTCCAATCTCACAACTGGGGTGAAGGTTTCACCATATTCAATTCCTTCCTCCTGTGCATAACCCTTGCATACCAGTCTAGCTTTGTTTCTTGTTACATCTCCATGTTCATTCAGCTTATTCTTGAATACCCACTTTGTGCGAATTACATTTTTATCCTTCGGCCTAGGTACAAGTGTCCATGTTTTGTTCTTCTCAATTTGTTCAATTTCCTCATTCATTGCTTGTATCCAATCTTCATTTCTAAAGTATCTTTCACTGTTTTGGAATCAAATTCACATAACAAACATGTGCCATTTTTCAACTTACTTCGTGTCATAACAATAGAATCCTTTGACCCAATGCTTTGATCAAAATTGTGATTTCTTCTCACATATTTTGCTAGGGTAGGTTCAGTCCTTGCTTTAGGTTCATTGTTTGTATTTAGTTCTGGTTGATTCTATGACTGGGCATCTCCATCAGATAGCTTCACATTCACATCTAGTTGCTCGGCAACTCCACTCTGTGACTCGACAGGTGCATGTTGTTGTTTAGTAGTAGTCTCAGGTAGTGAATTAGAATCTTCCTAATCTAGATATACGAATGATCTGTAGCTTCTAGGCTTTTGTGTACTTTCAGCTTCATTTCTTTTTGCAAACTCATCAATTCTTACATTTGAACTTTCAACAATTTTTTTAGTATTAGAATTCAAACATTTGCATGCTTTACTTTTCGCTGAACAACCAAGGAATATGCCTTCTTCACCTTTAGCATCTAGTTTTCCATTTCTGTTGTCTTTCAGTATAAAACATTTGCTTCCAAATACTTTAAAGTACTTTACACTAGGTGCATAACCATACCAAAGTTCATAAGGTGTAGCATTTGTACCTTTCTTGACTTGAACTCTATTCAATGTATAGACTGCAGTACTTACAACTTCTTTCCAATATTTCTATGTAACATTTTTCTCCATCATTAGTGTTCTTGCACAGTCCATGATAGATCTATTACTTCGTTCAACAATACCATTTTGTGGAGGTGTCTTGGGTGTAGACATATTTCACTTTATGCCTTGGTGATTATATAACCTATTAAACTCATTAGAAATAAACTCTCCACCTCTGTTAGATCTTAAGCATTTCAAATTTTTCCTGTTTCCTTTTCAACTTTAGCTAAGTACCATTTAAATAACCAAAATGCATCAACTTTTTCCTTGAGAAACATTACAGTCATCATCCTTGAATAATCATCAAAAAATAGAATCAAGTATCTAGCACCACAATAGCTTCTTTCTCCAATGGGACCACAAAGATCAGTATGGACCAGTTCTAGAATTTCCTCTGATATATGTGTTTTACTCTTGAAACTAGACTTAGTCATCTTTCCTAGTTCACATTGTTTACACATAGCATTCTTAGGTTTCTTTAACTTAGGTAGCCCTCTAACCTTTTTCAATTTACATATGCTTACCAAGTTATCAAAGTTCGTATGACACAACCTCTTATGCCATAACCAAACATAATTGTATTGTGCAAACAAACATGTTTCTTCATATAAATCCAGATAAAATAAGTTACCTTTAGTCTAATCACCACTTCCAACAAGTTCTCCAGTAGAGTCATAGATCTTTTCTTTTCTGTGATGGAATTCAACTTTGTAACCAAAAGTGTTCAGCTGTGCAACACTCAGAAAATTATATTTAAGATCATCAACCCAATACACATTATCAAATTTTATTTTGTCAGTCAGGTTAATCAATCCTTTACCTTTGATAAGACATGGTGCACCATTACCAAACTTTACATATCCTCCTTTACATTGGTTTAGGGTTTCAAACTTATCTTTGTCACTAGTCATATGATGGGAACAGCCACTGTCAATGATCCAATGATCATTTTTACTCATATAAGAGATTAATGTAGTTTTCTCATCATCATTAGAATCTTCTTTCATTGCAACATAAACAACTTCTATATCATTGTCATCAGAGTTATCAGTGTCATTGTCAGAAGTTTCTTCCATAATATAACAAGATTTCTTACCTTTTTCTTTGTAGTCCTTATATTTCCTGAAGTCTCGATCATCCTTTCTGTCTTTGTATTCTTTGAATTTGTTGTCCCTTCTTTCATCTTTTTCATTCTTATTAGGACATCTAGCAGCTATATGACCAACTTTATTGCATGAAAAATAAATAATAGGAAGTTTACCTCTGTATTTTCCTTTTCCTCTGGATAGCCTTTTTTCCATAAGTGCTTCAAGTTCTTCAAGATCATCATCAGAAATGTCACTATCACTATTCACATGTTTCTTTCCTTTCTTAGATTTATTGAGAACCAGCTGTGATCTAAAATTAGAATCAATCCCTTGTGGATTATAGTTATCATAATTTGACATTTCAAATGCAGTGAGTCTGCCTATCAGATTTTCTAGATTTAGATCATTGTTAGGAGTACAACTCAATTTTTGAATTGCAAAAACTCTAATAGCATATACATGAAGTAAAGTTCTCAGTACCTTTCTCATAATAGTATTCTCATCAATTGTTCCATTAGCTCCTCTAATGGCATTTACAACTTCTTTTACTCTACCATAATACTGATT